>JAHHZJ010003829.1:0-147598 GCA_021437245.1 Aegilops speltoides | reverse complement strand
ATGAGATCGTAAGATCGTGGGTGATTAAACTAATACATCGTGGGATGCGGAACGGTTTGAGCGGTAAAACCGAAAATTTGGATAGGATTTGTTTAAAAGTGTCGTTCGCAATTTCTTCACCGTCAAGGACCAAGTGAAGACTTTGAACGAGTTTCAATCGTAACGCATATGAAGAATTTGTGAATAGATTGGATTGAGTATAGCATAGAGGGAAGGGTCCGATCACATTCACTTAGCGTAAATCGTAATTTGAAGAATTAGCAATAAGTGAATGCTGTAGAGGACATAAACTCATATATATATATATAGCCAATGAAGAAAGACGACGGAAATGTCAAGATTTTGCAAAGTTGAAGAATTTGAAAAACGAGGAATTTCAAAATGAGGAAAACTCAAATTGAAGATTTTCAACTTTTGTGGTGGCGTAGCCCACCAGATAAGAATGATGATTTCGCACACCGCGTATAATTGTCGAGGGTTCTCGAGAATCAAATTCTTCATTGATTTCTTCACACTTAGAGTGTTATTCTTCATTGATTGAGGAACAACGTTTCTTCATGTGTTGCACATCTAAGTCATCAATTATGCATAAGGGTTAGGATGTGTGTCCTTTTCAAAGAACATTCAAGATTCTAAGATATTTAGCTCACACCGCAACTTGCTAAATCTCTTCTCATCCAAGGGCTTGGTGAAGATATCAGCCACTGTTCTTCGATCTTCACATGCTCGATGGAGATGTCACCTTCAACACATGATCACGAAGAAAATGATGACGAATCTGATGTGCTTAGTCTTCGAGTGCTGAACTGGGTTGTGAGCAATCTTGATGGCACTCTCATTGTCGCAGAGGAGAGGCACATTCTTCACATTGACGCCATAGTCCTTGAGGGTTTGCTTCATCCAAAGCAGCTTGAGCACAAGATGAGCCAAAGCAGCAATGTATTCAGCTTCAGCAGAGAGACGGTGATACGCAGCTTCTGCTTTCTTCGAGGACCAACAGACCAAAGATCGTCCGAGGAAATGACAAGTGCCGATGTTGACTTGCGGTCCACACGATCACCAAAGATAGTCGAGTCGAATATCCAATGAGATCAAAAGCAGAGCCCTTGGGGTACCATAATCCTAGTGTTGGTGTGTGAGCTAGATATCAAGAATATGCTTCACAGCCTTATGGTGTGATTCCTTCATGCAGCTTGAAATCGGGCACACATGCAAACACTAAGCATTATATCCGCCTAGATGCACATAAGTACAATAAAGAACCAATCATGGAGCGGTATACCTTGTGATCAAGTCAATACCATTTTCATCAAGGCATAGATGACCATTTGTGGGCATAGGAATTTTGACGCCTTTGCAATCTTGCATGCCGAATTTCCTCAAGACATCTTTGAGGTATTTCTCCCGAGATATGAATATGCCATTGTGTCACGATTTAATTTGAAGACCTAAGAAGAATTTCAACTCTCCCATCATAGACATTTGATATTCTTCACTCATCATATAGGCAAATTCATCACTATATCGTTGGTTAGTACAGCCAAAGATAATATCATCAACATATATTTGGCACACAAACAGTTCACCATCATATGATTTAGTAAATAGAGTAGGGTCAAGTGAACCGGTGTGAAGCCATTCTTCACGAAGAATTCCTTCAAGCAGTGTCATACCATGCCCGAGGGGCTTGCTTGAGGCCATAGAGAGCCTTATTTAGTCTCAAGACTTTGTTAGATTCTTGGGATCTTCAAAACCAGGGGTTGAGCAACATATACTTCTTCCTCAAGCTTACCATTGAGGAATGCACTTTTCACATCCATTTGATATAAGATGATATCATGATGGTTAGCATAGGCAAGTAAAATGCGAATAGCCTCAAGTCTAGCAACAGTGCAAAAGTTTCATCGAAATCAATTCCTTCAACTCGTGTGTAGCCTTGAGCTACTAGTCGTGCCTTATTCCTCACAACAAGGCCATTTTCATCTTGCTTGTTGCGGTAGATCCACTTTGTGCCAATGATATTATGCTTGCGAGGATCCGGCGGTCGACCAATTCCTGACATTGTTCAGCTCAAACTGATGTAATTCTTCTTGCATAGCCTGAATCCACTGCTCGTAAATGCTTCATCTACCTTAGTGGGCTCGAGATAGAGACAAAAGCATAGTGCCCACAAAAGTTAGATAAGTGTGAAGCTTTTGAGCGGTGAGAGGACCTGTGCGCTGATGTCATCGATGATCTTCTCCACTTGCACTTCTTTTGCTATGCGTGGATGAGTTGGTTGTCGCTGAGGATTTTGATCAGCATTTTCTTCAAACCAATTTCCTCATCATGTTCTTCAGTGCATCACCGACGCTCTTCACTTAACAGGAATGAATTCTTCACCGATTCTTCAAGAGGAATGACATCCTCGCTTGCCTTGTGCTTGATAGCATCCTCGGTGCTGGTTCATCTAACACGTAGGTAGGTGCTCTCTTTGCAGCCATTAGTTTCATCGAACCGCACATCTACAAGGTCAACAATCTTGTGAAGAACAATGTTGAAGACTCAGAGGTGTGCGAGTCCTTTCCGTAACCAAGCATAAAACCTTCATGTGCTTTTGGTGCAAATTTAGAGTTGTGGTGAGGATCTCTAATCCAACATTTAGCAATCAAGACTTTGAAATAACTCACATTGGGTTTCTTGTCGCTGAGGAGTTCATATGCGTCTTCTTGAAGAATTTGTGAAGATATACTCTATTGATGATGTGGCAGCAAGATCAATTGCATCAATCCAAAAACGCCGAGGCGTTTTGTATTCATCAAGCATAGTGCGAGCCATCTCAACAAGAGTTCTGTTCTTGCGCCCACGACGCCATTTTGCCGAGGAGTATAGGGAGCAGATAATTCATGAGTAATACCAAGTTCATCAAGATAGGCATCAAGACCAGAATTCTTGAACTCAGTTCCATTGTCACTTCTGATATGCTTGATCTTCACACCAAAGTTGGTTGAAGCCCTCGAGGAAAATCGTTTGAAGACTTCCTGCACTTCATGTTTGTAAGTAACAATGTGTACCCATGTATATCGAGAATAATCATCAACAATGACAAAACCATATAGAGATGCATCATTAGTGACTGCTGAATAATGATTAGGTCCGAAGAGGTCCATGTGAAGCAATTCGAATGGACGGGTAGTGGTCATGATAGTCTTCGCTGGATGCTTGGCCTTGGTCATTTTCCAGCTTCACATGCTCCGCATAAGTGATCCTTGAGGAATTTGACATTCTCAATGCCAATGACATGCTTCTTCTTCGCAAGCGTGTTCAAATTCCTCATGCCTGCATGACCAAGTCGTCGATGCCATAGCCAGCCTTCTGAAGCTTTTGCAAGTAGACACACGGCTGGTTGTGGTCCCAGAGAGAAATCAACAATATACAAATCTCCTCTCCTAAAGCCTTCAAGACTTTGGAATTGTCGACTTCCATAATCACAACATAGCGATATTTGCCAAAGACAACAACCATATCAAGATCACAAAGCATTGAGATCGACATGAGATTGTATCCTAAGGATTCAACAAGCATGACTTTGTCCATGTGCTTATCCTTAGAGATAGCAACCTTACCAAGACCCAATACCGACTTTTGCCTTTGTCAAGAAATATGATATGCTTCAGAGGTGACGGTGATAAAGGAGCATCCATCAATAGATTCTTGTCACCACCATGTGATTTGTACATCCACTATCAAGGACCCATTCAAGAGTTTTGGGTTGATCATCCTGCAGATGAATTAGTGTAACTTACAATCTCATATGCTTCATCGGTGAAGAATATGATATCAAGTTCATCGATGAATTTCATCAAGCGAGAAGCAGATATAGCAAGATGAGGACGTGTGAAATGAAGGTTCATTTCATCATGATTCGCTGCGGCCCTTCGAGCATTTTGTCGTCCCCAAGAAATTCTTCAGACGCTCGAGCACGCCCGAGACCTGACCTCGCAGAAGAGATTAGTTCTTTTCTTCACCACCCACATCCGGAGGGGTGGCAAAGAGTTCATCATCCTGCGAGCACCATGTGAGAAAGGTGGCAAAGATGCCAAACCATTTCGCTTAGCATAGGAGGGTTAGGGTAAGATATGAATAAGCAAGTAATTCTTCGAGGACTTATGAACATAATGGTTTGAAGAATAATGCACATATTCATAGCCCTTAGCTTTACCTCATGAGACAGATTTGTTAGCATGATAATAATCATATGAGGACTTTGATCCAGTTGAGGAATTTGATCCTCGTGAAGAATTTGGTCCATATGAGGATTTGAATCCATATGAAGAGTTTGGTCCATATGAAGAATTTGATCTGGGGTTCTGTTCTTCACCGGTGGTGTCATGAGGACATTCACCAAGACTTTCAACACAGCTTTTGGGAACCCAGATTTTCTTCATAGGGGAACCGCTCTCGCAGCTTAGTGCCAACATATCTAGCAAATACTTCACCATTCTGATTTTTGAACAGTTTATAGTTGGAGTCAAATGACTCATCGGAAGAATGAGGAGATTCACATGTAAAGCCGATAAGTTAGATGGATCAATCGAGGTCCCTTTGCAAAGAACCCATGAGGTTTTGGGATACCGCTCGGGTTTCCAATATGTTCCATCGGCATTCGTTTCCTCTCAAAGGCAATACCCTCTTTCCTAGGGTTTCGTTGAGGATCTGCTTTTGAGCACATCACAAAGTGTCTCGATGCCCTTTGAGGCTTTTGTACATGCTGTCATGTACAATTCCTTCAACCCTGCATTGTCAAGGATACTAGCAATGTCCTCGATGAGGAATTAGTGATAGCAGAGGCGATGAAGAATTTGTAACATTTGAAGCATTTGAACATTCAGGTGAAGAATTAGCAGATTCACGTTCAATGCACTTTAAGCATGGAGGAACAAATTCTTCCTGAGAAGCGCTGATTTGTTGAGCTAGTAGTGAATCGCGCTCCTTCTGAAGATCTTCATAACATACTCTTAGCTTTTCAAGATCTTCCTTTCTTTGAATAGCTTCAAGAGAAAGCTTCTCATTGTCTTGCTTTTCTTGAATAAATTCATAAGAAAGTTTCTCATGATCAGACAAGAGGGAGTTATGATGACCTTGAAGGTTATCATACTTAGACTGAAATCTCTGAAGATTTTTAGTCAGGGCTTTAGTGCGATCCATTTCTTCACCCAACATATCATCACTTTTATCTAGCATGTTTTGAACCTTTTCAAGAGCCCGTTGTTGTTTCACAGCAATTTTAGCAAGTTTAGAGTAGCTAGGCTTAAGATCCTCATCAGATTCATTTTCACTAGAATCAGAGGAGTTGTATTTGAGTACCTTAGCTGCTTTTGCCATGAAGCAATAGGTGGGAGCGTAGCCATCATTATCTTCATCAGGCTTGTTGGTGGAATCAGTTTCTTCAGTGTTGAAGATGGACTTGCTGACGAAAGCAATAGCAATGGCCAGACTCGCCACACCAGACTCAGATTCTTCAGACTCCTCCTCTTCATCATTTTCCTCAGATTCAGCTTCAGAGTCCATTTCCTTGCCAATGAATGCCTGAGCTTTCTTGGAGCTGCCCTTCTTGTGAGATGAAGACTTTGATGGTTTTGAAGACGAAGATTTTGATGATTTCTTCTTCTTCTTCATTTCATCAGAACTGTAGTCCTTGTATTTCTTCTTCTTCATTTCCTTTTCCCACTGAGGACAATCTTGAATATAGTGACCAGGCTTCTTGCATTTGTGGCAAAGTCTTCTCTTGTAGTCACTGGATGAAGAATCACTTCCTCTTGAGGGTTTTCCAAAGCGACCACGCCTTGTGAACTTCTGAATTTCTTCACAAGGAGAGCTAGATCCTGGCTCGCCTTCAGATCACCAAGGCTACTACCGTAATCCTCACATTCAGAGTCGACACAACCTTAGCCTTGAGGCACGTGGTTTGCCATAGTTTGAGCCATAGAGATATCTTTTTCAGCAAGTCGAACTCGTGAGTGTTAAGCCTTTCGAGGATATCAGCAGGATCAAGTGACTTGTAGTCAAGACGCTCTTGTATCATCGGTCCCAGAGTATCAAATGAGGAATCAAGCGATCTAAGCGCTTTCTTCACAACTTCATGATCGTGATGTCGATGGCACCGAGGGCTTGAAGCTCATTTGAAATGTCAGTGAGGCGATCGAAGGTTTGTTGGACATTTTCGTTGTCGAGTCTTTTGAAGCGGTTGAAGAGATTCTGAAGAACATCAACTCGAGAGTCACGCTGAGTTGAGACTCCTTCATTTACTTTGGACAGCCTATCCCAGATTAGCTTGGCAGTTTCCAAAGCACTCACTCTTCCATACTGTCCTTTGCTCAGATGGCCACAGATGATATTCTTCGCTTGAGAGTCGAGTTGTTTGAATCTCTTCACATCAGTAGCGGTCAATGTTTCAGTGACAGCGGGGACACCATTTTCCACAACATACCAGAGATCATTATCAATTGCCTCAAGATGCATTCGCATCTTGTTCTTCCAAAGAGGGTAGTCCGCTCCATCAAAGGTAGGACACCCAGCCAAGACCTTGATCATACCGCAATCGACATAACTAGAACTCCGGTGGTTAAACTAAAATCACACGTAACAAGGGAGTACCTTGCTCGATACCAATTGAAAGTCGTTATATCGACTAGAGGGGGTGAATAGGCGATTTTATGAAATTCTTCACCGAGGAATTTGCGGTGAGGAAATTCCTTAGCGAAGAACTATTTGCAGCGGAATATGTACTCAGAGGTAAACATAACAGATTACACACATAGTCGGCATGATGAAATGAAGACTAGAACAGAGTACGAGAAGCGTAAACACAGGATAACAAGATGAAGACAAACAGATCAAGAAATTGAACTGAGGAATTTGTGAAAGTCTTCACCAAAGTCTTCAAGCACGAGATATGAACAACATGCAACATGTAATGAGGAAGTAGATGAGTTGAGGAAATAGAACCACCGGTTGGTGAAGACAATGATTTGGTAAACCAGTTCCAACTGCTGTCTCGATTGTACATCCGGTTGGAGCGGCCGAGTATTTAAACTCGAGGACACACAGATCCGGACACCCGCCTCGAGCCGCAACTCAGACAACCAGTCCTCACCGTATTCTCCTTGAACTAAGACCACGCAGCCTCGTCCCAATCACTCGTGGTAAGTCTTGGTGACTTCCAAACCTTCACAGACTTGGTCACTCGGTGATCCACAATTCCTCTTGATGCTCTAGACCTTGACGCCTAACCGTCGGAAGAAGCACGATCTTCAAAGGTAACAAGCGCCGGATCCACGCAGATCAATTTCTTCATGATGCTCAATCACTTGGGGTTTTGTGGGTTTGGTTTTGGGATTTTCCTCACTTGATGATTTTCGCTCAAAGTCCTCGGAGGATGGGTTGCTCTCAAATGACAAGTGTCAAGTTCTCTCGGAGCAGCCAACCAACTAGTGATTGTAGGGGGCGGCTATTTATAGCCTAGGGAGCAGCCCGACATGATAAGACATAAATGCCCTTCAATGATATGACCGTTAGGTGGATAAGATATTTTGGTCCGCCGGCGCGCAGCACAGCAACGGTCGGAAATTTGACTTTCAAAGTCCTCGGGGCTATCATGTTCTCATCAGTAGGCAATTCAGACCGGCGAATTCCTAACTCTCGATCGAAAAAGTCATCATGACTGTAAGAACTGCGTCTCACATCAAGAATTTGACTGAATTGTATGAGATTTCCAATGGCTTCACTCAAGGGATTGGTAGGTGTAGGATTTTGAGTTGAGCATCACATGGAAATTTTTCCTTAGTATTTCCTCGACCCCTTTAACAAAGACGGTGTTTCCTATGACTCAAGAAAGAGAAAATGAAACTACGAAAACAAAAGTCTTCACGCTTCATATTCCTCGAATGAATATCAAGTCTTCGTGGTCACACCAATTTCTTCACTTTCAAAGTCTTCAGAAAGTCTTCAGAATATCAAAGTCTTCAGTTGAAGAACTTCATTTTTAGGGGTTGACTTTCTCTGTAAATATCAAACTCCTCATAGACTTATAGACCTGTGTACACTCACAAACGCATCAGTTACTTAACCTATAAGTCTTCAATACACCAAAATCACTAAGGGGCACTAGATGCACTTACACTCCATCTCACGTGATGATCAATAATGGTTTAGTTGATTTGGATCACGTGATCGCTTAGATGATTAGAGGGATGTCTATCTTAGTGGGAGTTCTTAATTAATATGATTAATTGAACTTAAATTTATCATGAACTTAGTACCTGATAGTATTTTTGCATGTCTATGTTTGTTGTAGATAGATGGCTCGTGCTGTTGTTCCGTTGAATTTTAATGCGTTCCTTGAGAAAGCTAAGTTGAAAGATGATGGTGGCAATTACACGGATTGGAGTCTCAGAACTCGAGGATTATCCTCATTGCTGCACGTAAGAGTTACGCCCCGAAGCACCGCTAGGTGTACCACCTGCACCAGCTACTGCAGACATTGTGAATGCCTGGCAGTCACGTGTTGATGACTACTCTATAGTTCAGTGTGCCATGCTTTACGGCTTAGAACCGAGACTTCAACGATGTTTTGAACGTCATGGAGCATATGAGATGTTCCAAGAGTTGAAGTTAATATTTCAAGCAAATACCCGGATTGAGAGATATGAAGTCTCCAATAAGTTCTATAGCTGCAAGATGGAAGAGAATAGTTACACGGTGAACATATACTCAAAATGTGCGGGTATAATAATCACTTGATTCAACCGGGAGTTAATCTTCACGATGATAGTGTCATTGATGAATTCTTCAATCATCGCCACCAAGCTACAAGAGCTTCGTGATGAACTATAATATGCAAGGGATGAACAAGACTATTCTCGAGCTCTTCGCAATGCTAAAAGTTGCGGAGGTAGAAATCAAGAAGGAGCATCAAGTGTTGATGGTCAATAAGACCACCGGTTTCAAGAAAAGGGTAAAGGGAAGAAGAAGGAACTTCAAAAGAACAGCAAACAAGTTGTCGCTCAAGAGAAGAAACCTAAGTTTGGACCTAAACACGAGATCGAGTGCTTCTACCGCAAGGTAGTCACCGAAGCGGAACTGCCCCAAGTATTTGGCGGATAAGAAGGATGGCAAGGTGAACAAAGGTATATGTGATATACATGTTATTGATGTGTACCTTACTAATGCTCGCAGTAGTACCTGGGTATTTGATACTGGTTTCGTTGCTAATATTTTCAACTCGAAACAGGGACTATGGATTAAGCGAAGATTGGCTAAGGATGAGGTGACGATGCGCGTGGGAAATGGTTCCAAAGTCAATGTGATCGCGGTCGGCACGCCACCTCTACATCTACCTTCGGGATTAGTTTTAGACCTAAATAATTGTTATTTGGTGCCAGCGTTAAGCATGAACATTATATCTGGATCTTGTTTGATGCGAGACGGTTATTCATTTAAATTAGAGAATAATGGTTGTTCTATTTATATGAGCAATATCTTTTATGTTATGCACCCTTGAAGAGTGGTCTATTTTTATTGAATCTCGATAGTAGTGATACACATATTCATAATGTTGAAGCCAAAAGATGCAGAGTTGATAATGATAGTGCAACTTATTTGTGGCACTACCGTTTGGGTCATATTGGTGTAAAGCACATGAAGAAACTCCATATTGATGGACTTCTGGAATCACTTGATTATGAATCACTTGGTACTTGCGAACCATGCCTCATGGGCAAGGTGACTAAAACGCCATTCTCCAGAACTATGGAGAGAGCAACAGATTTGTTGGAAATCATACATACTGATGTATGTGGTCCAATGAACATTGAGGCTCGCGACGGGTATCGTTATTTTCTCACCTTCACAGATGATTTAAGCAGATATGGGTATATCTACTTAATGAAACATAAGTCTGAAACATTTGAAAAGTTCAAAGAATTTCAGAGTGAAGTGGAAAATCATCATAGCAAGAAAATAAAATTCCTACGATCTGATCATGGAGGAGAATATTTGAGTTACGAGTTTGGTTTACATTTGAAACAATGCGGAATAATTTCGCAACTCACGCCACCTGGAACACCACAACGTAATTGTCGGATTTCGGGTTCCGGCAGACCCTTGAGGTTCAAACTCTGGGGTACGCACGAAGATCTTTCACCTACCAACTCGCGACTCGAAGCCTCGCAAGGAATCTAGGCTAGGAAGAAGAACACACAAGGGACACGAGGTTTATACTGGTTCAGGCTATCATTGTGGTGTAATACCCTACTCCAGTGTGTGGTGTGGTGGATTGCCTCAGGGGCTGATGATGAACAATACAAAGGGGGAACAACCTCGTGAGGGGCTGTTCTTGAGCTGGTGCGATGAACTGCTTGGGTGAGTTCAGTCGCCTCTCTCTTTCTCTCTCTAGTCTATGCGCCATCTGGATCCTCCCTTCCAACTGTAGTGGCTAGTCCTATTTATAGAGGGAGGCCCTAGGCCACTTCCCAAATAATGAGCGGGAAGGGCGCCAAAAATTGGCCATTTTGAAGGGGAACATCTAGTACACTTATCCTAAATAAAGTTGGTCTTCGACTGCCAAAGACTCTGGCGGTGACGCCGTCCTGGGCTCCACGATGACTTCCATCCTGCCGCTCCGCTGGTCTTGGTCTTGTTGCACCAAAATGGTAACCTTCGCCTGATGCCTCGGCCTGTGCTTGCCCCCTTTGCACCAAAGGGGAAACAAGGACACTGCGCAGGCCGGCGCCCGCCTGGTCTCGATCGTCATGGCTTGCATCACGGGCTCCTCGCGAGGTGCCCTGCCTTGATCTCTCCGCCTCCTCGCGAGCCTGCCTGATGAGGCTCCTCCTGAGGAAGCTTCCTATCGTCTGCCCCGCAAGGCTTGGCCCCTCGCGAGGGTCTTGAGCTTGAGATGATGAAGCTGGGCTGCACTGGGCCTTCGCTTGAGCCACGCTGCAGGCCGCACGCAGGCAAGTCTGGGGACCCCCGTTCCCAGAACGCCTACAGTAGCCCTCGGTCCCAAGGCGCGCCCGGACTTGGCTTAGCAGAGAAGCAAAGGGGCAAGTGCGAAGCGCCGTGGGCCCCAATAGCCTGCGGCCTCAGGCGCCGCGTGGCGATTGATTGGACGTGGGCATCTCCGCTTCCCCACGATGCCTCATTACGCACCCGGCTAGACGGACCCGTGGTTGCACACAGTTGCTCCCCTTTCGCTGCTCGCACACTTCCTACCCTTCCTTCCTCCTCGGGCTCCAACCTCCGCCGCCAATCTGGCTCGAGCTCTCCCCTCTTTCCATCGCCATGGCGCTAATGAAAAAGGAAAAGGGAAGTGAGCCCGCACCTTCGCCCCGCTCGTCTCCGGTGGCGGCCGCCGCCGTTGATCGGTCAATCATACTCAATCCCGAAGCCTTGAACAAGGTCCGCTCTGCTCTTGCCTCCATCTTCAACGAGTGCGGCAGGACCACGGTCTGGCCTGCGTCCCGTGCCTCCTTTGATAGGGTCGTCACAGAGGTTCGGTTCTTCGCCGATGCCCTGTGGGCGGGTCTGGTTCCCCCCTTTTCCGCTTTCTTCAATGCGGTGCTCTCCCATTATCAGATCCACATGATGCACTTGGGTCCTGAGTCCATTACCCTCCTGGCTGTTTTCGCCTTTGTTTGTGAGGCAATGGTGGGCATCCCTCCTTCCGTTGCCCTCCTACGCCATTTCTTCTCTTTGCGCCTGAGCGACCCCACTCAATGCTCGGGGTGTGTGAGCTTCCTCGCCGTGCCGGAGACGGCTGCTTCAGGGATCGATTTTGGCCTTCCTCCTCCTGAGGCCAGGTTCAGAGACGGTGGATGTATGTGGATGTTGGAGTGCCCAGCCCCCTGCTCTCGCACCCAACCTTGCCAGCTGTTCCCAACTCAGGCTGGGATCATGAGACGCTCGTGAGCCCTCAGCTTGCCTTTGTCTGGCCCCGCTTCCAGAGTTTGAGGGCGCTCGACGTGACGGCGCCCGAGGTGGTGAAGGAGTTCCTCCAACATCGCATTGCTCCTGTCCAGCGCCACTCTCGCCGGATGTGGGACTTTGGGGGCACAAAGACCGCATGCGGCTTCAGGAGGAGGACCTGGCACCTGAAGTGCCGCGGACGGTGCTCAGGGTCCTGACTGGCGACCCTTCCCCAGGCAGCCTTCGACACGATGCTGCCCTCTTGTATCTTTGCTCGGGCAGGGCCAATTTTTTGAGGCAGATGCCCAGCTTTGACGAGTGGGGGCTGTGCCCGGCTGGCCTCACGGGGCCCCGTGAGAACCCAGTCGCTGTGGTTGATCTTCCGGTCGCCCAAAGCGGTTCTGTCTCAGGCGATGGAGTGGGGAGACGAGAACCGCCGGGAGCTGAAGGGGCTGATGTCGAGATGCTGACGCCGCGCGGAGCCCCGAAGGCGGTATCTCCCGAAGCCCGTCCTGGAGCAGTGGCAGGCGAGGAGTTGCGGCTTACGGCGCCCGAGGCTGGGGATTCCGAGGCCTCGGCCGTTCCTCATGAGGTGGCGCTTGGTGGCGTCCCCCAGGCCGGTCCCCTTGGCGCTGATCACCTTGACGCCTTTTCCATGCCACAGACCAACCCCTGCAGCGAGCGCTTAGGCCGGTTCCACATAGACTTCGAGGCCCTCCGCAAGAGGAAGGAGGCCTTGGGTGGCGACGATCGCCCTTGCCGCCTGTTGAAGCGCAGGAAGTACTTTGCCATGGATGAGTAAGTCCTCTTCTCTCTCTGCTCATTTACCTTACAATCCCTGCAGCTGATTGTGGCCTTTCAGGGCCCGTCCTGCCGAATTCGCTGAGTCGGCCCGTGAGCCATCCCCCAAGCTTTGTCTTCTCCGCTGGCCCTGGGTGCGCCGAGCTCGAGCAGCGCCCCCGCCGCTGGACCGGTCGAAGAAGTGGTCCGTTCCGTTGGGCACCTCAAGCCTGTGCGCCTGCTGTCCTCCCTTCGCGAGTCCTCCTGGGGCACAGCCGGCTTGCCCCGCGTTCCTCCTCTGATCGTGGATGGTGACTGGCTGAAGTCGGTCTTCAGTTCCTCCTCTGGGGATGGACCGGCGCCAGGCTAGATTCCCGGTGAGGTCCATCCGGCGATTGCTGGGGCGCGAGCCCCCAGTCCCGCGCCGGGAGGGGGCATGCCGCCGCGGGGCCCTCCGCATACACCAGTGGTAGAGGGTGACGCGGAAGATGTGCTCAGGCACGCTCGGGAGCATCACGCCCTTTGTCAAGAGTTCCTTTAGGGGGTGGCGGATGTGGTGAGCCGGATCGACGCGGAGCTTGCTGGCGAGGATGCACGCCTTGTGGCCGAAGGCCTGCGCCTCACCGAGGAGAGGCGCAAGCTGAAGGTAGCCGTCGCCCTTGCGCGTCACCAGCATGACCTTGATAACGCGAAGGCTGAAGCGTCGTTAGCGGCCTCGCGAGAGGCCTGCTCCCAGGAGGCCTGCTCCCAGGCCGTCGAGGAGGCCCGGGAAGCAGACCGGTGGCACAGGGATGTGGAGGAGCGCGCGTGGGAGCTCCAAGCCTAGAGCAGCTCTCTGGAGCGGCAAGTGGAACTGCGCTAGGCGGCCCTTGTGTCGCTGAAGGAAGCTTCCGTTGACCAGGCGGAGCTCCTGAAGCGCGAGGAGGTGCTGACACTGGAGGCTGCCGAGCGCAATCTTGACCTTGAACGGTTGGAAACAAGGGAGCGCCTGGTGACTCAGGCGAAGGATGACGTCGCCGCACGGGAAGCCCGAGCCCAAGAAGAGGTCGACCACCGCGTGGCGGTAGCTTGCTCAGATCTTGAGCACGAATATGAAGTGAGGCTGGAGCTGATCAGGGCCGAAGCTGAGGGTAGGACCGCGGCCCTCAGGGCCAAGCTGGCTGAAGTGACGCGGAGTGCGGACTCCTCCACAGCTGCCCTCGGCGCGGCACAGGCGGAGCTGGCCTCTTCCCGCGCCGAGCTGCTTCTTCTCCAACAGCGGGTCGATGGCGCCGAGGTCGTCGCGCGGCGGAATGAGGACGAGATCCGTCAGCGGCAGACTCTGGAGCATGAGCATGCCCCCAAGCTCCAGACGCTCAGGGAAAGGGCCAATGCGGCCCTGGGCACCATTTGCGAGGCGGCTGTTGTTAAGCCTCGCATGATCAACTATGCTGGCAACATCCAGTTCTTCACAGATGTGGTGACACAGTTGTAGACCCATTCTGACAGGGCCCGTTGGCTTGTTGCAGAGAGGAGCCGAGCCTTGCTTGGGCGTGCCTTCTCCCGTGTCTTCAGCTATCTGTAGGACAGAGATCCCCACTTTGATTTCGACGCCGCCATCGCTCCGGTGCCCGTAGCCATTCAGGGCGACCTGGCGCAATGGGTGGAAGACAACGTGGACGCCCTCGTCCAGGCCTTCGCATCTGATGACGACGGCGTGATCGTGGCCGCCGATGAAGGTGGCGTTGTGGACGAGCTCGGTGCTGACGGGGGTGGTGGCGGTGGCGGTGATGATGTCCGTGACGCCAACGACGTCTCCAGAGGTGCCCCGGAGGACGCGGTGAGTGACATGTCTGACTGATCGCATGTCACCGCTGTTTTCCTTTTTTTATCCTGCATGAAGAATATTCGGGCTAGGCCCTGAAGACTGTAAGAGCATTTTGGGAGGGGGAGCCCTCATGTAAAGATTTGCGATTGATATCCTTGTAAGTATAACACCGCGTGTGAGCTTATGCCGGCCTACTGGCCCAGCGATGCGTCAGCTAACTGGTTTACCTTTTGACCCTGACGAGTCCCGAGAGGTCCTGTGGGGGCCGCAGCGCCTCAAGCGTCTTTTGGGCGAACCCATTGATCCTGTGATGTGAGCCTCTGCAGAGGGTGCGGCGACAGCGGTCCGGATTGTAGACGTGCTCGGCCTGGCCCTTCTCACGAGGGGCTCATGAGGGGAGGCAGCTGATGCTAACTTTGGACGTAAAGCCGAAACCAGAACATGAGAGATTGCTCAAACGAGACAAAACACCCCTCCCCCAAACACACGCAAGTCTCAATCTCAAATCCAACTTAAACTCGAATCGAAGAACCTTGACAACAGAGGATAAAGGCAAAAGGCAAAAAGCCACGTCCGACACCTAGTCTGGTCTTCGACGTCTTCTCACCAGCGCGGAGCTAAGTGCTGCCACTGGGCGTGGGCGGGAGCCCCCGAGGCCCGAGGGCGGCTCTTCGGAGACTCCCGGGCGTGTACAGCCCCACTCATTATTACGTGAGAGTGTGATACGTCTCCAACGTATCTATAATTTTTGATTGTTCCATGCTATTATATTACCCCTTTTGGATGTTTATGGGCTTTATTTTACACATTTATATCATTTTTGGGACTAACCTACTAACCGGAGGCCCAGCCCATATTGCTGTTTTTTTGCCTATTTCAGTATTTCGAAGAAAAGGAATATCAAACGGAGTCCAAACAGAATGCAACCTTCGGGAGCGTGATTTTTGGAACGAACGTGATCCGAAGAGCTTGGAGTGCAAGTCAAGAAGCTTCCGAGGGCCCCACGAGATAGGGGGCCGCGCCCCCCTGTAGGGCGCGCCCCCTGTCTCGTGGGCCCCTCGGGCGGCCACCGACGTACTTCTTCCTCCTATATATACCTACGTATCCCGAAAACATCCAGGAGCACCATGAAACATAATTTCCACCGCCGTAACCTTCTGTATCCGCGAGATCTCATCTTGGAGCCTTCGCCTGCACTCTGCCGGAGGGAGAATCGACCATGAAGGGCTTCTACGTCAACATCCTTGCCCCTACGATGAGTTGTGAGTAGTTTACCACAGACCTACGGGTCCATAGTTATTAGCCATGGGAGAAGTGCTTAGCTTTGGGTTCAATCTTGTGGTGTCCTTACCCAGTGACAGAAAGGGTTGCAAGGCACGTATTGTATTGTTGCCATCGAGGATAACAAGATGGGGTTTACATCATATTGCATGAGTTTATCCCTCTACATCATGTCATCTTGGTTAATGCGTTGCTCTGTTCTTATGAACTTAATACTCTAGATGCAGGCTGGAGTCGGTCGATGTGTGGAGTAATAGTAGTAGATGCAGGCAGGAGTCGGTCTATTTGTTATGGACGTGATGCCTATATACATGATCATGCCTAGATAATCTCATAACTATGCGCTTTTCTATCAATTGCTCGATAGTAATTTGTTCACCCACCGTAATACTTATGCTATCTTGAGAGAAGCCTCTAGTGAAACCTATGGCCCCTGGGTCTATCTCTTATCATATTTGCTTTCAATCTACTTTTATTTGCATCTTTACTTTTTGCAAAATACCAAAAATATATTTATCTTATCATACTATCTTTATTAGATCTCACTTTTGCAAGTGGCCGTGAAGGGATTGACAACCCCTTTATTGCGTTGGTTGCGAGTTCTCAGTTTGTTTGTGTAGGTGCGTGGGACTTTTTAGGAGCCTCCTACCGGATTGATACCTTGGTTCTCAAAACTGAGGGAAATACTTACGCTACACTTGCTGCATCACCCCCTCCTCTTCGAGGAAAACCAACGCAAGCTCAAGATGTAGCAGAGTGTCACGGGCGGCGAGCTTCGCAGGCATTGGGCCTTCTTCACAGGTACCGGCCTTGCTTCATATCACCAGACGAGGGCCCCGCCTTGCGCCACACTCTACCGCCATTGACAGCGGCCGGAGACCAAGGACGAGGCCAATGGGGTAGAGCGGTCGCCAGCGGTTCCCCCGACGACCACGGGTCCTCTGCCGGGGGCAGGCCCTGAGGCACCTCCCCGGCAGAGGGCCTACCTCCTGAGAACGCCTTGCACCGAGCGCCGCGGGGACGAACCCGGATCTCGGCCCCTCTCCTGCAGCCCCCGGTGCCCTCCTCCCGAGGGGTAAGAGGCTGTAGCATTGGGGCAGCCATCTGCTGCGGCGACCTGTACCTCCTGCGACCCATGGTTAGCATAAGCTTGCTCCTGAGGAATTAGTGGTACCCGATAGTTGCTACCACTGGCGTGGTCGTCGAGGCCCTCTTGGGGTTCCTGAAAGAGCTCAGCTTCTGTTGTCTCCTCGCTCTAGCCTGGCCCGAGGAACGAGCCATGGTCTTCTTCCAGCGCGCACTCTCGATCCACCATGTGGGGCACATAAACTTCCGGGACGCCGCCCCATGGGCATCGCCATAGTGCCCCATGCGTCACACAGTCCGGCTCAGAGCACTGTCTTGAGGGTGGTGGCGTGGTGGCCCACCGAGGCCAAAGGCCGCGGCGTGCACTCCTTCACCGGCTGGAGATGGAGCCGGCGCGACTTGTCGCCCGACACTGACGGCCAGGTTCGCATTGAGTAGGCCCTGGAGTCCGCTCGGAGTTGCGTGGGCAGGTATGGGGCCGCCATACGAACCGCCCTGGATCTGGGGTGGCAGCTGGACGCAGAAAGGAGGTGCTCCTGAGGCGGCAGCGTCCAGGAGCTCGGATACCCGCTCTAACAACACGTCGCGGCCACCCTCCAGCAGCCTGCACCATAGTAGCTCTCGGGACACCGTGTGCGCGGCCCTGGAGTTCGCCTGCTCCCGTTGGGTGTCGGCGCCGTGGCCGCAGCGTGGCTTGAGGCTCTTGCTGCTGACCGCACCTGCCGTGGTGTGAGGGCAGGCGGCGTTTGGCCGCGTGGCCCGCGCCCCGCAGCGCCCTGCGGAGCGCGAGCTGCCTGAGGCGCAAGGTTGAGGTCGCCCTGGGCCGGCGGCACGGTGTGGGCGGGCCACGCCGCCCAGTGGTCGGCATTGGCCGTCGGGTCGCTTGACATCAGAACGGCGAGGCGACGGAACGCGAGGCGGCGGAAGAAGGATTCCGGCGCACCCCTACCCGGCGTGCCAAATGTCGGATTTCGGGTTCCGGCAGACCCTTGAGGTTTGTACACTGGGGAGCGCACGAAGATCTTTCCCCTACCAACTCGCGTCTCAAAGCCTCGCAAGGAATCTAGGCTAGGAAGAAGAACACACAAGGGACACGAGGTTTATACTGGTTCAGGCCACCATTGTGGTGTAATACCCTACTCCAGTGTGTGGTGTGGTGGATTGCCTCACGGGCTGATGATGAACAATACAAAGGGGGAACAGCCTCGCGAGGGGCTGTTCTTGAGCTGGTGCGATGAACTGCTTGGGTGAGTTCAGTCGCCTTTCTCTTTCTCTCTCTAGTCTATGCGCCATCTGGATCCTCCCTTGCAATTGTGGTGGCTAGTCCTATTTATAGAGGGAGGCCCTGGGCCTCTTCCCAAATAATGAGCGGGAAGAGCGCCAACAATTGGCCATTTTGAAGGGGAACTTCTAGTACACTTATCCTGACTAAAGTTGGTCTTCGACTGCCAAAGTCTCTGGCGGTGACGCTGTCCTGGGCTCCACGATGACTTCCATCATGTCGCTCCACTGGTCTTGGTCTTGTTGCACCAAAATGGTAACCTTTTCCTGATGCCTCAGCCTGTGCTTGCCCCCTTTGCACCAAAGGGGAAACAAGGACACAGCGCAGGCTGGCGCCCGCCTGGTCTCGATCGTCATGGCTTGCGTCACGGGCTCCTCGGGAGATGCCCTGCCTTGATCTCTCCGCCTCCTCGCAAGCCTGCCTGATGAGGCTGCTCCTGAGGAAGCTTCCTATCGTCCGCCCCGCAAGGCTTGGCCCCTCGCGAGGGTCTTGAGCTTGAGCTGATGAAGCTGGGCTGCACTGGGCCTTCGCTTGAGCCACGCCACAGGCCGCAGGCAGGCATGTCTGGGGACCCCCGTTCCCAGAACGCTGATAGTAATGGTGTGTCCAAACATCGTAATCGTACTTTACTAGATATGGTGCGATCTAAGATGTCTCTTACTGATTTACCGCTATTGTTTTGGGGTTATGCTTTAGAGACGACTGCATTCACTTTAAATAGGGCACCATCAAAATCCGTTGATATGACACCTTATGAATTGTGGTTTGGCAAGAAACCAAAGTTGTCGTTTCTTAAAGTTTGGGGATGTGATGCTTATGTGAAGAAACTTCAACCAGATAAGCTCGAACCCAAATCGGAGAAATGTGTCTTCAAAGGATACCCAAAAGAGACTATTGGGTACACCTTCTATCATAGATCTGAAGGCAAGACTTTTGTTGCTAAATTTGGATCCTTTCTAGAGAAGGAGTTTCTCTCGAAAGAAGTGAGTGGGAGGAAACTAGAACTTGATGAGGTAACTGTACCTACTCCCTTGTTGGAAAATAGTTCATTACGGAAACCGGTTCCTGTGACGACTACACCAATCAGTGAGGAAGCTAATGATATTGATAATGAAACTTCAGATCAAGTTACTAACAAACCTCGTAGGTCAACCATAGTAAGATCCGCACCAGAGTGGTACGGTAATCCTATTATGGAAGTCATATTACTTGACCATGGTGAACCTACGAACTATGAGGAAGCGATGATGAGCCCAGATTCCACAAAATGGCTTGAGGCCATGAAATCTGAGATGGAATCCATGTATGAGAACAAAGTATGGACTTTGGTTGACTTGCCCGACGATCGGCAAGCCATCGAGAATAAATGGTAATGTTACTGTCTACAAAGCTCGACTTGTTGCGAAAGGTTTTCGACAAGTTCAAGGAGTTGACTACGATGAGACTTTCTCACCCGTAGTGATGCTTAAGTCTGTCCGAATCATGTTAGCAATTGCCGAATTTTACGATTATAAAATATGGCAAATGGATGTCAAAACTGCATTCCTGAATGGATTTCTGGAAGAAGAGTTGTATATGATGCAACCAGAAGGTTTTGTCGATCCAAAAGGTGCTAAGAAAGTGTGCAAGGTCCAGCGATCTATTTATGGACTGGTGCAAGCCTCTCGGAGTTGGAATAAACGCTTTGATAGTGTGATCAAAGCATATGGTTTTATACAGACTTTTGGAGAAGCTTGTATTTACAAGAAAGTGAGTGAGAGCTCTATAGCATTTCTGATATTATATGTAGACGACATATTGTTGATTGGAAATGATATAGAATTTATGGATAGCATAAAAGGATACTTGAATAAAAGTTTTTCAATGAAAGACCTCGGTGAAGCTGCCTACATATTAGGCATCAAGATCTATAGAGATAGATCAAGACGCTTAATTGGACTTCCACAAAGCACATACCTTGATAAAGTTTCGAAAAAGATCAAAATGGATCAAGCAAAGAAAGGGTTCTTGCACAGACAAGGTGTGAAGTTGAGTCGACTCAATGCCCGACCACAATGCAGAAGATAGAGAGAAAGTGAAAGATGTTCCTATGCTTCAGCCATAGGCTCTATCATGTATGCAATGTTGTGTACCGACCGATGTATGCTTAGCAATAAGTTTAGCAGGAGGTACCAAAGTAATCCAGAGTGGATCATCGGACAGCGGTCAAGAATATCCCAAATACGAAAAGGACTAAAGATATGTTTCTCGTTTATGGAGGTGACAAAGAGCTAGTCGTAAATGGTTACGTTGATGCAAGCTTTGACACTGATCCGGACGATTCTAAATCACAAACCGGATACGTGTTTATATTGAACGGTGGAGCTGTCAGTTGGTGTAGTTCTAAACAAAGCGTCGTGGCGGGATCTACATGCAAAGCGGAGTACATAGCTGCTTCGGAAGCAGCAAATGAAGGAGTCTGGATGAAGGAGTTCATATCCGATCTAGGTGTCATACCTAGTGCATCGGGACCAATGAAAATCTTCTGTGACAATACTGGTGCAATTGCCTTGGCAAAGGAATCCAGATTTCACAAGAGGACCAAGCACATCAAGAGACGCTTCAATTCCATCCGGGACCAAGTCCAGGTTGGAGACATAGAGATTTGCAAGATACATACGGATCTGAATGTTGCAGACCCGTTGACTAAGCCTCTTCCACGAGCAAAACATGATCATCACCAAGGCTCCATGGGTGTTAGAATCATTACTGTGTAATCTACATTATTGACTCTAGTGCAGGTGGGAGACTGAAGGAAATATGCCCTAGAGGCAATAATAAAGTTATTATTTATTTCCTTATATCATGATAAATGTTTATTATTCATGCTAGAATTGTATTAACCGGAAACATAATACATGTGTGAATACATAGACAAACATAGTGTCACGAGTATGCCTCTACTTGACTAGCTCGTTGATCAAAGACAGTTGTGTTTCCTGACCATATACATGAGTTGTCATTTGATTAACGGGATCACATCATTAGGAGAATGATGTGATTGACTTAACCCATTCCGTTAGCTTACCACTTGATTGTTTAGTATGTTGTTGTTGCTTTCTTCATGACTTATACATGTTCCTACAACTATGAGATTATGCAACTCCCGTTTACCGGAGGAATACTTTGTATGCTACCAAACGTCACAACATAACTGGGTGATTATAAAGGAGCTCTACAGGTGTCTCCAAAGGTACATGTTGAGTTGGCGTATTTCGAGATTAGGTTTTGTCACTCAGATTGTCGGAGAGGTATCTCTGGGCCCTCTCGGTAATGCACATCACAGCCTTGCAAGCAATGTAGCTAATGAGTTAGTTACGGAATGATGCATTACGTAATGAGTAAAGAGACTTGCCGGTAACGAGATTGAACTAGGTATTGAGATACAGACGATCGAATCTCGGGCAAGTAACATACCGATGACAAAGGGAACAACGTATGTTGTTATGCGGTTTGACTGATAAAGATCTTCGTAGAATATGTAGGAGCCAATATGAGCATCTAGGTTCCGCTATTGGTTATTGAACGGAGACATGTCTCGGTCATGTCTACATAGTTCTCGAACCCGTAGGGTCTGCATGCTTAAAGTTAGATGACGCTTATATTATGAATTTATGTGTTATGATGTACCGAAGATAGTTCGGAGTCCCGGATGTGATCACGTACATGATGAGGAGTCTCTAAATGGTCGAGACATGAAGATTGATATATTGGACGATTATATTTGGACATCGGAATAGTTCTGGGGGTTATCGGATATATATCGGAGTACCGGGGGTTACCGGACCCCCCCGGGAAGCTATTGGGCCTTATGAGCCTTAGAGGAAAGGAGAGAGGGAGGCCAGGAGGTGGCGTGCGGCCCCCCTTGCCCCAATCCGAATTAGGAAAGGGAAGGGGGCGGCGGCCCCCCTCCTCCTTCCTTCTCTCCACCTCCTCCTTCCCCCTTCTCCTACTTGGAATAGGAAAGGGGGGGCCAAACCTACTTGGAGTAGGATTGCCCCCCCTTGGGGGCGCCTCTCCCCTTGGCAGGCCCTCTCCTCTCCCCCCTTTATATACGGAGGAAGGGGGAACCCCATAGACACAACAATTGATCCTTGAGATCTATTAGCCGTGTGCGGTGCCCCCCTCCACCATATTCCACCTCGATAATATCGTAGCGGTGCTTAGGCAAAGCCCTGCGTCGGTAGAGCATCATCATCGTCACCATGCCGTCGTGCTGACGGAACTCTCCCTCGAAGCTCATCTATATCAGAGTTCGAGGGACGTCATCGAGCTGAACATGTGCTGAACTCGAAGGTGCCGTACGTTCGGTACTTGGATCGGTCGGATCGTGAAGACGTATGACTACATCAACCGCGCTGTGCTAATGCTTCCGCTGTCGGTCTACGAGGGTACGTGGACACACTCTCGCCTCTCGTTGCTATGCATCACCATGATCCTGTGTGTGCGTACGATTTTTTTTGAAATTACTACGTTCCCCAACAGGTAGGCCTAATATGCAGTATGACAGAGATGATCCTTGTTTACCAGAAGGAACTATATTTTCAGATGTCATAGATTGGCACCTTTTCTATCAAGATCCAGAGGGAATTTATAATTGACAAGAGTGAGCCTAGTAGGCTGACTGTTCAATATGCTTATAAAAGATGTAAGTGGAGGATGCATGCTTCCAGAATGAGAAAAACACACTTTTTCAGGTAATAGACTATAGGACTAATATAATTAGTGTAGATATTAACTTTTAATCATAATTGCGCATTCATATTTGTCTGAAATGTTGTTGACTCTTATTTGCTGGAGGTCAAAGTGAACAAGACAACTCACACATGCCCAAGTGTTACCAGGAGGAAAAGGCTCAGTTCTGCAAAGAGTAGTTGGGCTGCAAATGCTGTGAAGAACTGGGTGGGGGAGAATTCCAATAATTCAGTGCCAACACTGCAAACAGATTTGAAGAAAAAGTAGGGGGTACAACTGCCTTACATGAGAGTATTTTATGGTAAGCATGGCTTTGGACAACATCTATGGTAAATGGACTAATTCATGCCAACTCTTGTATACTTTCAAAGCTGAAGTAGAAAAGGCATCTCCTGGTAGTGTGGTTAATATTGATAGACACATAGTAGAGTTTAAACTCAATGGACAAAAAAGGTACAAAGAGTGCTTTAGGAGAGTTTTTGCATCATTTAAGGCCTCTTGGCAAGATTTTCTGGCTGCCTGTAGTACATATCTAGCAGTAGATGCGACAACATTAAATGGAAGGTTCAGAGGTGAGCTTGTTAGTGCTTGTGATGTAGATGCATGCAACTAGATCTTTGTAGTTGCATATGGAGTGCTAGAGACAGAGAACATTGAGAGTTGGAGTTGTTTTTCCAGAACTTGAAATACCTAATAGGCCACCCAAAGGGATTGGTTATTCACACTGATGCCTGCAAGGGACAGGGAATGCACGAGGCATCTAGCAGCTAATTTAGTAAAAAAAAAAGAGAAAATTCTTTGATGAGAACTTGTGGCCCTGTTCTTTGACCTAAAACTTGAAAAGGCACAAGTACCATCTCACTCAGTTGTACAGCAAGCCAGCTGTGCAAGAGTACATAGAGGGGCACCATACTAAGTTATGGGAAAGGGCTCTTTTTCAAGAAACTTGCAAGTTGGATTATGTTAACAATAATCTTGCAGAGTCTTTTAGTTCAAAGATTAGAAAGTCAAAAGGGCTACACGTTGTTGATCTGCTTGACAAAATAAGGCAATACATAATGAAGAAATTTGACATTAGGCAAAGCATTGCTGCAGCAACATATGTTGGTCATGTAATAATTCCAAAAGTTATGAAAATTTGCTTGCAAAATTGAAGGTGTTGGACATGACTGTAGTGAAAATAAGTACACATGAGGCTGAGGTCACTGCAATTTACAAAGAAAAGAGGGAGTGGAGATATCATGTAATAATTCCCTTGTACTAGTGCTGACATTGGTAGGTCGATTGGGCCGAATTCTGACAACTTTGACCAACAACTGAACCATCGAAGTGTACCGTAGAACCAAAAGGTTTGCTATTTGCCGCTCGTTGCAGCAAGCTGCCAGAGCGACGAACAGGCGAGCGGCCGATCGACCCAAGTGGGCCGGCACATTTGAGTAGATCGCATGAGTACTACCCATTCGGTTTTCAGAACCTTCCACAAGATTCTAAACCAATTTTTGTTTCTTTTCACCGGTTTTCTTTTTCTTTTCATATTTCTTGTTATTTCCTCTTTTGGGGGGTTTTCTTTATCATTTTCTATTTCTTTTTCATTTTTCATTTTTGTTTTTTGTTTTTTATTTTATTTTTGATTTTATTTTATTTTTCAAAAAATGTTCGAGATTCTAAAAAACGTTTAGGATTCCAAAAATGTTCCTGCTTTCAATTTTTTCCCTCAATTCAAAAAATGATTGCATTTTTACAAAATTGTTTGGTAATTTAGAAAACTGTTTGTTATTCTGAAAGTTTCTTCACAATGCTTTTGTTCCATGTTTTTGACAACCTTTAAATTTTTTTCGGTATTTCAAAAAATGTTTCCATTTCAAAAATTGTTCGCAAATTTAAAATATGTTCGTGTCTTCAAATTTCATTCTAGAGTTTAAAAAATATTAATATATTTCACAAAATTCTAAAAATCTTCGTGTTTTTAATAATTCAGTAATTTAAAAAGGTTCCCGTTTGAAAATTGTTTGCAAATTTTAAAAAATGTTAATGTTTTAAAACTTTGTTTCAGTAGTTTCAGTAAAGGTTCACGTTACAAATTTATTTGAATTTTCTGAATTTAGTTTGGTAATTTAGAAAAAATTGTTCATGTTTTTGAAAAAAAAAATTATTAAAAAAAAAACAAGTTTCAAATAAGGTATGTGCTTTTAGAAAATAGTTCATGATTTTTCAATAAATACGCGAGTTTCTAAAAATTTGTTCACCAATTTGAAAAGGTGTTGTTTTCGTAAAATACTCAGGTTGTTTTTAAAAAAATGTTTTCTTTTCGAAATCTATAGTTGATTCTTATTGTTTTGTGTTGCTACTTACTCAAATTTAGTCACTAGCTCAACTCGTAGTACTACCGCATCTGTAGCTGGAGATCCTGGGTTCGAAAGTTCTCAAGGGTACGTTTTTTAGCGTTACAGGTTCACGCTACAGTACCAATTCGCTGTCGGTCGCTAGCTTTCATGGGCCGGCCCAATCGTAGTTCCGCCTGTGCGTGCATCCGACATTCTGCCGCGTACCCCTAGGGAGATAGATTGGTAGCCCTGAAGCAAAGCACTACTACGCATGCCCCTAGGGAGATAGATTGGTAGGAAAAGACCATCGCTTGTCCCCGACTGCCACTCATAAGGAAGACCATCAATAATAAATCATGCTCCAACTTCATCGCATAACTAGATATTATACGTGCATGCTTCGGGAATCACAAACCTTAACACCAATATTCTTACTAAACCACAATCAGTAACTAGTACATCCCACATATCACCATCTTAGTATCTCAAAACTATTGCAAGGACTCAAACATCTCATATTCAGTGATCTACATGAAAGTTTTTACTATATCCCTCTTGAATACCTATCCTTTATGGACTAGTCTTATAACTCAAGCAAAATTTTCATTACTATTTATTAGACTCTCAAAAAGATATAATTTAAGCATGAGAGTGCAACTATTTTTTTAAAATATAACCACCGTCGTGCTCTAAAAGATATAAGTGAAGCACTAGAGCAATAGCCTAGCTCAAAAGATATAAGTGAAGCACATAAAGTATTCTAACAGATCGCGAATAAATGTGTGTGCCTCTCAAAAGGTATGTCCAGCAAAAGATGATTGTGGCAAACTAAAAAGAAAACAAAGCAAAAACTACTATGCCAAGACGCTCCAAGCCAAATTCATATCATTTGATGAATAAAAATATAGCTCCAAGTAATATACCGATGGTTTTTAGCTGAAATAGGGGATGCCATCTAGGGAATCCCCAAGCTTAGACGCTTGGGTATTCCTTGAATATTACCTTGGGGTGCCATCCCCAAGCTTACAGTCTTGCCACTCATTATTCCATCATCCATCTTATCTCACCCAAAACCTAAAAACTTCAGCAAACAAAACTCAACAGAAACCTCGTGAGATCTGTTAGTATAACAAACAAATCATAAACTTTCAGTACTATTATGAACCCACTCATATTTTATTCTTGCATTATAGCTACTGTATTCCAACTTCTCCATGACTTATACCCCCCCCCCCCCGATATAATCCATAGCATCATCAAAACAAAAGAACTATGCAATAGAAAACAGAATATGTCTAAAACAGAACAGTCTGTAATGACCCGAATTAACACTACTAGTCATCAACCCGTGCTCCTGCACGGGCTAGCAAGTTTTAATGGGATTGAAATTGTAAATAGAAAAATTATATAAACATTGTTTTGTTTGAATCATTCAGGAACAAAAGTAGAACATATTTACCAATATCATTCAATACTTATTGTCAAAGCATACACCATATTATATTGGCCTACTTCCTATTATCACGATACTCGGAACATTGTGGATCATCTTATATTGTTGAAAATTTTGGATTAATCATTGTGTCACAAAAACAAAAGTGGTGACACCATTATATATAATGGCTCCTAACTTTTGTAATTACTAAATACATTGATCTGTTTTTTAATCGCTAAATACATCATTCCTTTTTGCTCTTGCTCTCTACTTGTTACTATTGGCACAATAATTGTTGGCATCTGCATGGTACATATGATTAAAATATTCCACGAAAACATAGGTGATATTCCACCAATCTCGTAGGAGTAAATTTATGTCGATTACACTCTATACACTAACTCCCTCTCTAACTCTCTCTGCACAGGCTCCCCTTTCTCTCTATGTATCACATGTGCACACACATATAAACCTATGTAACCCATCAGCGCCTCCACCGGTCAAGCGCTCATCACTTTAATAGGATGAGCTCCATGCCTCGTCATGAGCCATTGCTCAGTTCAAGATTATCCTTGTACTCTCAAAATAAGTGGAAAATGCCTAAACTTCTTGAAAATAATTTTTGAACTTTTGGAAGCCTTATTTTTCTTTCCAACAATTCCCTATATTTTGGCCATTCGTCAAATCTTTTGTATCCATTTGGACCGCAATGTTCTAGAAGTCATATTTATATTTAATTAATTAACAAAAGTAAAATTTAGAAGTTTTCTTTAATGTTTTTAATATAAGCTATACTTGTCTAGAAGCTGACCCTTCTCTATTCTAAAAGTTCCACTAAATTATTAGATGCACACCTATAGGATTATGAAATTTTGTTTGTACATTTTTGGAAATTGATCCTTCTGGCATCCAATAGTCATTTGGAAAAGTAATAACGATATGTTTCCTTGGCTTCTACTAAATTACATTTTTACTTAATTAATCGCTCCCCATTGTCGCACATTTATCCTTAAATATCTTAAGTATGAAATTTGGTCTACATGTCCTCACTTCTGAAATCAATGGATCTTGCATGCACTTGCACAATTTAGCAATTTTTTTAAGTATATTCAAGGATTTTTATTACATGTATTTGCCACATAGATTTAGAATATTTTACACCGAGTTTCTTAATATTTTCTAAATTCACTTTGCGCATGTCACATACAGATTCTGGAGATTACGCATAGGTGGGATTTAAGTACATGCATGATTGGTATAGTACACGCACAGGGGAATATATGTGTTGTGATTGTGTGCATGGTGATTTTTGCATGAGAAAAAGATAGTTCACATACCTAGATACATGTATGCACAATATATTTAGCTAGCTGTGTCATGCATGCATGGGAATGTTCATTAGTACGTCTACAGAAAAAAAATGGTATGTGATCTTACATTGCACGATTCCTAATGTAACATGTATGGACTCTTGGATTGATGCAATCTCCCCTTGAAAACCCACTCACTGCTGATGTTTTTTTTCCATCATGTGAATAAAGGGGAGCACGTCCCTTCTTTTATCCAACAGCTATGAATAAATTATATGTTAATTGGACAGCTGAAATTTCTTACTTTAAGGATTAACGTGGTATCTCGTATGGTGCTTCCAATTAGTAAATATAAGATACTTCTAACTCTAAAAATTCTGAAATATTAGGAAAACATGTGAAATTTGTATATCAATTTTGTGTAAGAAGTTCAGAGAATATGCACGTTCCTGTGATTTATAAAACTTTTTGTACTAGGCGTAGAATTTTCTATTTTTCACAAAATCAAGTTAACTATCAACCAAATCATCCAAAAGGCTTTAATTAGCACAAACACTAACTAAAATATAAAAATACAATCACAAAGGTAGCATAATTGTGTTAACACTCAATAACAGAAATAAAAACAACAAATTTAAGATAACTATTGGGTTGCCTCTCAACAAGCGCTATTGTTTTACGCCCCTAGCTAGGCGTAAGGCATTGTTTCAAGTGTCGTCATTCTTAGCTTTCATGATCTCCTCATACATAGCATAATCATAAACACTTCTCACTAGCTCCCTTTTTTCATACATAGCATTTCTATTAGGAGAACTCAATGGTGGAAGGGGCTATCTTTATTAATTTTCACATCATTGGTTTTAAATTCTTGAGACACAGGGTCGTCAAGAGGCTTTTCATAAGTAATAGTGAACTCATCATCTACTAAACTCTTAGCATTTTCAAGACAACCTTCTTCAAACCCTTGTTGATTCCAAGAATATTAGTGATTAATACCATTGAAAACTTGTTGGATTTGATGTAAATGGGGAACTTTCTTTTTAGCATTTTCCTCAAAAGCATGATGATCATGAGACATATATGTCCTCATATAATCTCTATCATATAAAATTTCGTCTATCATAGGACGTTCATAACAGACATTGTAAGAATCAAAGATTTCTCTAGCTTCTCGCACTATATAGTCAAATTCAATAATGAGAATAAGAGTGGTTATATTTTTAGCTTTATGATGGTTTATGATGAGTATGCATGAACCTTCTTTCAAGTTTAATAATAAGTGCAGAAATAGCTTGGGCATAACTATTGGTTATTTTAAGTATAGGAATATCATTACAGACCAATGTTCTCGTACAAGTGAAAAAATCTTGCATAATACTTTTTCCTATTATATTCCTACTTCCCGTCACAGAAGTTTTAGTATTCAAATTCATGGGGGTATCCATCTTAGGATTATTACTATCCTCACTCTTACCCTTAGCGATAACAAATTCAAACATGATAGCAACTTCAAGCAAAGCAAGCAAACAATCAAACAAAAATATTTTTGTGTTTTTGTAGTAAAAAGTAGATGTGGGTGAGATGAAAACGACAGGCAAAGGCAAATGAAAGGGCAAATAAGAAGAGAGCAAGTAGATGATGGTTTGTGTGTAGGTACTTGATAGGCTTTGATGATGTCTCCCCGGCGACGGTGCCAGAAATTGGCAAGTTGACGGGAGACTACTTTGACGTGAATCCTCCCCGGCAACGGCGCCAGAAATTCTTCCTGGTACTTGTGAGATGCGTTAGGATTTTCCCCGAAGGAGGGGAGATGCGGTACAGTAGAAATAGGTATTTCCCTCAGTGAGAACTAAGGTTTATTGAACCAATAGGAGAATCACGCAAAACCTCGTGAACAACACCTACACTCACAAAAGCAAAAACGCGGGCAAGAGTTTGTCAATCCCCTTGTGCTCGTTATTTGCATGGATTAAATCTCGTAGTGGTAGATAGATAAATTGCAAAACAAAATAAAAGAAATAAGATTGCAGAAAAGGAATATAGGTTTTTTATATACGATTAAAGTAGACCCGGGGCCATAGCTTTCACTGGAGGATTCTCTCTCGAACACATAGCATGCGGTGGGTGAACAAATTACTGTTGGGCAATTGATAGAAAAGCGCATGGTTATGACGATATTCAAGGCAATGATCATGTATATAGGTATCATGTCCGAGACAAGTAGACAGACTCCTACCTGCATCTACTACTATTACTCCACCCATCGACCGCTATCCATCATGCATCTAGGGTATTAAGTTAATAAAAACAGAATGACGCCTTAAGCAACATGACATGATGTAGACAAAGTAAACTTAATCAATATGAATAAACCCCATCATTTTACCCTTAATGGCAACAATACAAATACATGTCTTATCCCTTTCTGTCATTGGGATAGAGCACCGCAAGATTGAACCTATCACAAAGCACCTTTCCAACTAAAGATAAACCAATCTAGCTGGCCAAACCGAACATAGATCGGAGAGAAATACAAAGCCATAACAATCATGCATAATAAAGTTCAGAAAAGACTCCATTACTTCTCACGAATATTCAGATCATAAACCCATAATTCATTGGATCCAAACAAACACACCGCAAAAGAAGATTACATCAAATAGAACTCCAAGAACACCGAGGAGAACATTGTACTGAAGATCAAAGAGAGAGAGAGAGAGAGAGAGAGAGAGAGAGAGAGAATAAGCCATCTAGTTACTTGCTATGAACCCGTAGGTCAGTGGTAAACTACTAACACATCACCGAAAGTTAGCAAGGATGGTGTAGAAGCCCTCCACGATCGATCCCCCCTCCGGCAGAGTACCGGAAAAGGCCTCCACATGGGATCGCGGAAGAACAAAAGCTTGTGGCGGTGGAAAAAGTGTTTCGTGTGGCTCTTTGTTGGTTTGGGAATATTTCTGAATTTATAGGCTTGGAATTAGGTCAAACTGAGCTGCAAGGGACCCACAAGCTTAGGGGGCACGCCCCTCGAGTTTGTCTGTCTCTCTCTCGTATCTTGTCTGGTCTCCTCCCGAAACTTCTAGGGTCCCTTCTGGTTAAGAAAAATTAATCCAAAGATTTTTTTTTGTTTAGACTTCATTTGATATTGATTTTCTGAAAAGCCAAAAACATGCAGAAAATAGGAACTAGCACTAGGTTAATAGGTTAGTCCCAAAAATAACATATAATTGCATATAAAACATCCAAGATTGATAATATAATACCATGGAACAATAAAAAATTATAGATACGTTGGACACATATCAGAGGGGTTTTGGTGGGCCGAGGCAGTCAAAAGAGGGCGTAGGATCGGTCCGGACTTCCACAAAAGCCCCCCGCATTTGTCTTCGGTTTGCAGGAGAAATCGGGTTCGGGCCTCGCCGCGGACCGATACAGGCCTACGTTGGATGGCTTCTGTTGTACAGACATTGCGGTCCGAACGGTTGCGGAAGGTTTGCGGGTCCGACTTGGAGATGCTCTAAGAACCTCTTTGACACCTCGACCGGGATCAACACCTTTTCCTGAGTCAATTCGTTATGAATTTGCCATGAGCGCGACAACACCATGAGAACTAGGACCCGCTAAGTCCCATCAAGTTCATGTAAGGCCAACTCCAACGCAGGACCCCATATGGTCCGCGTGTATCCATTTTGACACAAACGGACATACCACATGGTACAACACGCGGCCGCATCCACAAATTATGTTTGTTTTGCTTCTGGCCTGCCACATTTCTAGAGCAAACTTACTCCTAGTTTGTGTCCAGAGGGACAACGTATGGACGCGCATGCGCCCGCTTCTCGTCCGCCTCGGGGATGCGTGGCGGCTGGCCACCTACCTCCCACCGCCCAAAATAAATGTGCATGCACGGCAGCCCCGCCTGTCAGCCTCCCAGCCACGTGGGGCCTTGTCCTTTTTAATGCGGAAGCCGTGGACCGGCCAGTCCATACTTACACTCTCGGCGACCCCTGATTGCTCGAAACCTGAGACAGCAAAACCCTAGCCACCGGCAGCCGGAGATCCACCTCCTCTACTCAATCCCGTCCTCACCCTTGACATTAGGGTGGCATTGGATCCCTAGCCACAAGGGGAAGCACACCCATGAGGCTGGTTCCTCCTTCGACCATCGTTGCATCCACTCCACCCCTCCACCCCCTCTTCCTCCTCCGTCGTTCTCCATCGTCCCGTCGGCGACCAAACCTCGTAATCAACGGTACGTGAATGCAGACATCTGCAAGCACTACTGGGAGATGTGGACGCCACTGCTGTTGAGCAACGTCCACCTCCCTAATAGCTGGCACTTGTTGGCGGATCGCATGCCCGTCCCGCCAGTCCTCGTCGGAGGCAGGTCCCGTTGCGAGGTGCTACCTCTTGAGCTTGCGTTGGTTTTTTCCTTGAAGATGAAAGGGTGATGCATCAAAGTAGAGTAAGTCAGTGGCGAAGCCACGCTATAACTGTGTAGTCGCTTGACTACACAGGTTTTCGTACGACATTGATGACCCACAAGTGTAGGGGATCTATCATAGTCCTTTCGATAAGTAAGAGTGTCGAACCAAACAAGGAGCAGAAGGAAATGATAAGCGGTTTTCAGTAAGGTTTTCTCTACAAGCACTGAAATTGTAGGTAATAGATAGATTTGTGATAAGATAAATTGTAATGAGTAACAAGCAAATAAAGTAAATAAAGTGCAGCAAGGTGGCCCAATCCTTTTTGTAGCAAAGGACAAGCCTGGACAATCTCTTATAATGAGAAAGGAGCTCCCGAGGACACATGGGAATTATCGTCAAGCTAGTTTTCATCACGCCCATATGATTTGCGTTCGGTACTTTGATAATTTGATATGTGGGTGGACCGGTGCTTGTGTACTGCCCTTACTTAGACAAGCATCCCACTTATGATTAACCCCTATTGCAAGCATCCGCAACTACAAAAGAAGTATTAAGGTAAACCTAACCACATCATTAAACATATGGATCCAAATCAGCCCTTAACGTAGCAACACATAAACTAGGGTTTAAGATTCTATCACTCTAGCAACCGATCATCTACTTATTACTTCCCAATGCCTTCCTCTAGGCCCAAATAATGGTGAAGTGTCATGTAGTCGACGTTCACATAACACCACTAGAGGAAAAGACAACATACATCTCATCAAAATATCGAACGAATACCAAATTCACATGACTACTAATAGCAAGACTTCACCCATGTCCTCAGGAACAAACGTAACTACTCACAAAGCATATTCATGTTCATAATCAGAGGAGTAATAATATGCATTAAGGATCTGAACATATGATCTTCCACCAAGTAAACCAATTAGCATCAACTACAAGGAGTAATCAACACTACTAGCAACCCACAGGTACCAATTTGAGGTTTGGATACAAGATTGGATACAAGAGATGGACTAGGGTTTTGAGAGGAGATGGTGCTGGTGAAGATGTTGATGGAGATTGACCCCCTACCAATGAGAGGATCGTTGGCGATGACGATGGTGATGATTTCCTCCTCTCGGAGGGAAGTTTCCCCGGTAGAACAGCTCCGCCGGAGCCCTAGATTGGTTCCGCCAAGGTTCCGCCTCGTGGCAGCGGAATTTTGTCCCGTAAGCTTGCCCACGAATTTTTCCAGGGTAATAGCCTTCATATAGCGTAAGATGGACACGAGAGGGCCACCGGGGGCCAGGAGACAGGCGCGCCCGGTGAGGGGGGCGCCCCACCTCCCCTGGCTAGGGTGTGGGCCCCCGAGGTGTTTCTTCCGCTCAATAATTCTTATTAATTCAAAAATAAGTTTCGTGGAGTTTCAGGATTTTTGGAGCAAGGTCAGAATAGGTTTCCAATGTTTGCTCCTTTTCCACCAGAATTCCAAATTACCAAGCATTCCCCTCTTCATGGTAAACCTTGTAAAATAAGAGAGAATAGCGATAAGTATTGAGATATAATGTGTAATAACACCCCATAATGCAATAAATATTGATATAAAAGCATGATGCAAAATGGACGTATCAACTCCCCCAAGCTTAGACCTCCCTTGTCCTCAAGCGGAAGCCAAAATCGAAAAATATGTCCACATGGTTAGAGATAGAGGTGTCGATAAAAAATAAAATACGGACATGAGGGCATCATGATCATTCTTATAACAGTAACATATATGGATTTTATCATATGATTTCTTATGCTCAAGTAACGATCAATTCACAATGTCGAGCATGGTTCAGAAACTTCATTGGAAGCTAACAAACTATAATCTCAGTCATTGAAGCAATTGCAATTTATCATAACATCAGAAAGATTCAAAAATAGAGCTTTTCAGCAAGTCCACAAACACGACTATCATGTAGTCTTGTACAATTGCTAACACTCACGCAATACTTGTGGTTATGGAGTTTCAGCTGGACACTGAGAAAGATAGGGGCTTATTGTGTTGCCTCCCAACGTATTCACCTTTAGGTGATGTCAACAATAATAACCCATGCTAACTTACATCCAATTAGGTATATATATATATATATATATATATATATATATATCACGATCTTTCAAACATGAGGAACTTGCCAAAGGATGAAATGAAAAAGGGAAAGGTGAAGATCACCTTGACTCAAGCATAAAGTAAAAAACATAAAGTAAAAGATAGGCCCTTCGTAGAGGGAAGCAGAGGTTGTCATGTGCGTTTAGAGTTGGATGCATGAAATCTTAATGCAAAAGAACGTCACTTTATATTGCCACTTGTATATGGACCTTTGTTATGCAGTCCGTCGCTTTTATTGCTTCCATAACAAGATCGTATAAAGCTTATTTTCTCTGCACTAATAAGTCATATATATTTAGATAGCAATTTTTATTGCCTGCAACATGACAACTTACTTGAAGGATCTTACTCAATCCATAGGTAGGTATGGTGGACTCTCATGGCAAAACTGGGTTTAAGGATATTTGGAAGCACAAGTAGTATCTCTACTTGGTGCAAGCAATTTGGCTAGCATGAGGGGGAAAGGCAAGCTCAACATGTTTGGAAGGTCAATGACAATATACTTTAACTGAGATGTGAGAAAACATAAACCATTACATTGTCTTCCTTGTCCAACATCAACTCTTTTAGCATGTCATACTTAATGAGTGCTTCACAATCATGAAAGATGTCCAAGATAATATATTTGTATGTGAACCCCTCTTTCCTTATCACTTCCTATTAATTGCAACGATGACCAAAACTACGTTCATCAACTCTCAACAATTTTTATGCCTCATACTTTCTATGTGTGAAGTTATCACTATCCATAAGATCAATATGAATTCTTTTATTCTTTCTACTTTCTCAAGATCATAGCAACATAGCAAAGCCCTTGACTCAACACTAATCTTTATTATAGATAGGTCACGGACTCAATTACATAAAGAGATCACAAAGCAAAACTCAAAACTACTTGATACTAAAACTTCAATCTACTAGATCAAGATAATACTAAAAGGATCGAACTAAATAAAACGGTAAAGGTAGGAGTGTGATGGTGATACGATACCGGGGCACCTCCCCCAAGCTTGGCAGTTGCCAAGGGGAGTGCCCATACTCATGTGATTATGTCCTTGGAGGTGGTGAAGTAGGAGTTGTTGATGATGTAGGCTTGTCGTCCATCTTCCAAGGCACAGGCTCACCATCATAGAAGGATGATCGAGTCTCTGGGATCCTTAAATCTGCAGCCAAACTCATCCTCTTGAATCTATATTCATACTCACAGTTCTAGTTTTGCAGGTCATAGATCTGGGCTTGGAGGTGCTCGATTTTCTCTTGAAGCTTGAAGATGGTCTCCCCAATGACTTTGGCATCTAGCTTGTGGTTGTTGGTGAACTCTGTGATCATCATCTGGTTGGCGTTGAGTCCACGCTCCACCATCCCTTGGCACTTGAAGACTTGCTGCTCCACGGCTTCGAGCTTTGTCTCCACGCTTCCGGTACGCCTTGGTCCCTCCACATCGCGGATGTGCAGCACCCCCTCACGCATCTCAATGGTTTGAGGGTGTTGCAGCACCTCCGCGAGATAGGGGTTGATAACCCTCTCAAAAAACTTTTCCTTGGGAGTGCTTGGAGACGCCATGATACTCTAGATCTGTAACAGAAAATAGCTTGAAATGAAAACAGAGGATATTTGCATGATACGGTGGTCAAAACCTTCGGGAGTTTATCTAATGAATTTTTACCGACCAAAATACGTAACGTGCAAGAAAACGGAGTCTGGGAGGCACACGAGGTGGCCACGAGACAGGGGGGCGCGCCCAGTAAGGGTGGGCGCGCCCTCCACCCTCGTGGGGGCCTCGTGTCCTGCCCAGACTACTTCTTTCTTCCTAAAATTCTTAAATATTCCAAAACTGATAAAAGTTGCCATTAGAATTGTTTTGGAGTCGGTTAACTTATCGTACCACATACCTATTCCTTTTCGGAGTCTGGAACGTTCTGGAAAGTGTCCCTTATGTATTCCTCCGGGGTTATGGTTTCAATAATATTAGTTTAAACATTGATAGGATTACCTGAGATATAATGTTTAATTCTTTGACCGTTCACCACCCTCGGACTTGTGCCTTCGAAGTTGTTGATTTTTATGGCACCAGAACGATATACCTCCTCAATAACGTAAGGCCATTCCCATTTAGAGAGATGTTTTCCTGCAAAAAATCTTAAACGAGAGTTGAATAATAACACATAATCACCTACGTTAAACTCACGCTTTTGTATCCTTTTGTCATGCCAGCGTTTGACTTTTTCTTTGAATAGCTTGGCATTCTCATGGGCTTGGGTTCTCCATTCATCAAGTGAGCTAATATCAAACAACCTCTTCTCACCGGCAAGTTTGAAGTCATAGTTGAGCTCTTTAATAGCCCAGTATGCTTTATGTTCAAGTTCTAGAGGTAAATGACATGCTTTTCCATAAACCATCTTATACGGAGACATACCCATAGGATTTTTGTATGCCGTTCTATAGGCCCATAATGCATCATCAAGTTTCTTGGACCAATTCTTTCTAGATCTATTGAAAGTCTTTTGCAAAATTAATTTGAGCTCTCCATTGCTCAACTCTACTTGACCACTAGACTGCGGATGATAAGGAAATGCGATTCTACGATTAACATCATACTTAGCAAGCATCTTACGGAAAGCACCATGAATAAAATGTGAACCACCATCAGTCATAAGATATCTAGGGACTCCAAACCTCGGAAAAATAACTTCTTTAAGCATTTTAATAGAGGTGTTATGATCAGCACTACTAGTTGGAATAGCTTCTACCCACTTAGTAACGTAATCAACAGCAACTAAAATATGTGTGTAACCATTAGAGGCAGGAAAAGGTCCCATATAATCAAAGCCCCAAACATCAAATGCTTCAATAACAAGAGAATAATTCACAGGCATTTCTTGAAGTCTACTAATATTACCAATTCCTTGGCATTCATCACAAGATAAGAAAAACTTACGAGCATCTTTGAAGAGAGTAGGCCAATAAAAACCAGATTGCAGTACCTTATGTGCAGTTCTATCTCCAGCGTGGTGTCCTCCATAGGATTCGGAGTGACACTTGCGTGGATCTGCTCTGCTCATGCTCGGTACACAACGCCTAATAACACCATCTACTCCTTCTTTATAAAGGTGTGGGTCATCCCAAAAGTAATGTCTTAAATCATAAAAGAACTTTTTCTTTTGTTGGTATGTGAAACTAGGAGGTATAAATTTAGCAACAATGTAATTAGCATAATCAGCATACCAAGGAGCAGTATGAGAAGCATTAACGACCGCTAATTGTTCATCAGGAAAGCTATCATCAATAGGCAGTGGGTCATCAAGAACATTCTCTAACCTAGACAAGTTGTCTGCAACGGGGTTCTCAGCTCCATTTCTATCAATAATATGCAAATCAAATTCTTTGAGCAAGAGAACCCATCTAATGAGTCTAGGCTTAGCATCTTTCTTTTCCATAAGATATTTAATAGCAGCATGATCAGTGTGAATAGTAACTTTGGAATCAACAATATAAGGTCTAAACTTATCACACGCAAACACAACTGCTAAGAACTCCTTTTCAATAGTAGCATAATTTCTCTGGGCAGTATCAAGAGTCTTACTAGCATACTGGATAACATTCAATTTCTTATCAACTCTTTCCCCTAAAACAGCACCTACAGCATAATCACGAGCATCACACATAATTTCAAAGGGTAAATTCCAATCAGGTGGCTGAACAATAGGTGCAGTGATCAAGGCTTTCTTAAGTATTTCAAATGCTTCTACACAATCATCATCAAAGATAAAAGGAATATCTTTTTCCAATAAATTAGTCAGAGGCCTAGAGATTTTATAAAAGTCCTTAATGAACCTCCTATAAAAACCGGCATGACCAAGGAAACTTCTTATACCTTTTATGTCCTTGGGACATGGCATCTTTTCAATAGCATCAAATTTGGCTTTATCAACTTCAATACCTCTCTCGGAAATCTTATGCCCCAAAATAATGCCTTCATTAACCATAAGGTGACACTTTTCCCAATTCAAGACGAGACTAGTGTCTTCGCATCTCTGCAAAACTCGATCAAGGTTGCTCAAGCAATCATCAAAAGAGGATCCATAAACAGAGAAATCATCCATGAATACCTCACAAATCTTTTCACAAAAGTCAGAGAATATAGCCATCATACATCTTTGAAAGGTAGCAGGTGCATTACATAAACCAAAAGGCATACGTCTATAAGCAAAAGTACCGAAAGGGCAAGTAAAAGTAGTTTTGATTGATCCCTAACGACACGTATTTGAGAGAAACCAGAATAACCATCTAGAAAGCAGAAATGTGCGTGTTTGAATAGTCTTTCTAGCATTTGATCAATAAAAGGTAAAGGGTAATGATCTTTCTTAGTAGCTTTATTTAATTTACGGAAATCAATTACCATCCTATAACTTGTAATAATTCTTTGCGGGGTCAATTCATCTTTATCATTAGGAACGACAGTAATACCTCCCTTTTTAGGAACACAATGGACAGGGCTTACCCAATCACTATCAGCAACGGGATAAATTATACCTACCCCAAGGAGCTTTAGTATCTCCTTTCTTACCACTTCTTTTATCTTGTGATTCAGTCATCGTTGAGGATCTCTAACTGGTTTAGCATCGGCCTCCAAATTAATTTTGTGTTGGCATAACGTGGGACTAATGCCCTTAAGATCATCCAGAGTATATCCAATAGCAGCGCGGTGCTTCTTCAGAGTTTTCAATAACCTTTCTTATTCTTGCTCTAAAAGGTTAGCACTAATAATAATAGGATATATTTTCTTTTCATCAGGATAAGCATACTTAAGATTATCAGGTAATGGTTTGAGTTCAAACACGGGATCACCCTTGGGTGGAGGGGGATCCCCAAGAATTTCAATGGGAAGGTTGTGTTTCAGCATAGGTTCCTGTTTAAGGAACACTTCATCTATTTCCCTTCTTTCCTTCATAAACATATCATTTTCATGTTCAAGCAAATATTGTTCTAACGGATCAGTAGGTGGCACAGCAATAGAAGCAAGACCAATAATCTCATCCTTACTAGGTGATTCTCTATCACGAGGTTGTCTACGAAACTTAGCAAAGTTAAACTCATGAGACATACCCTCTAAGCCAATTGTGACAGTATCCTTTTCACAATCAATCTTAGCATTAACTGTATTCAAGAAGGGTCTACTGATACGTCTCCAACGTATCTATAATTTATGAAGCATTCATGCTATTTTATTATCTGTTTTGAATGATTACGGGATTTATTATACACTTTTATATTACTTTTGGGACTAACCTACTAACCAGAGGCCGAGCCCATATTGATGTTTTACAGCCTGTTTCAGTATTTCGAAGAAAAGCAATATCAAACGGAGTCCAAACGGAATGAAACCTTTGGGAGCGTGATTTTTAGGAAGAATATGATCCGGGAGACTTGGAGTGCAAGCCAGGGGATCATCGAGGAAGCCACGAGACAGGGGGGCGCGCCCACCCCCTGGGCACGCCCTACCCTCTCGTGGGCCCCTCGAGGCTCCCCCGACCGACTTCTTTCGCCTATATTAGCCTACGTACCCTAAAAACATCGAATATCAAGATAGATCGGGAGTTCCGCTGCCGCAAGCCTCTATAGCCACCAAAAACCTCTCGGGAGCCTGTTCCAACACCCTGCCGAAGGGGGAATCCATCACCGGTGGCCATCTTCATCATCCCGGCGCTCTCCATGATGAGGAGGGAGTAGTTCACCCTCGGGGCTGAGGGTATGTACCAGTAGCTATGTGTTTGATCTCTCTCTCTCTCTCTCTCTCTCTCTCTCTCTCTCTCTCTCTCGTCTTCTCTCTATGGCACGATCTTGATGTATCGCGAGCTTTGGTATTATAGTTGGATCTTATGATGTTTCTCCCCCTCTACTCTCTTGTAATGGATTAAGTTTTCCCTTTGAAGTTATCTTATCGGATTGAGTCTCTAAGGATTTGCGAACACTTGATGTATGTCTTGCCGTGCTTATCTGTGGTGACAATGGGATTTCACGTGCCACTTGATGTATGTTTTGGTGATCAACTTGCGGGTTCCACCCATGAACCTATGAATAGGGGTTGACACACGTTTTCGTCTTGACTCTCCGGTAGAAACTTTGGGGCACTCTTTGAAGTACTTTGTGTTGGTTGGATGAATCTGAGATTGTGTGATGCATATCGTATAATCATGCCCACGGATACTTGAGGTGACAATGGAGTATCTAGGTGACATTAGGGTTTTGGTTGATTTGTGTCTTAAGGTGTTATTCTAGTACGAACTCTTGAATAGATTGATCCGAAAGAATAACTTTTGAGGTGGTTTCGTACCCTACCATAATCTCTTCGTTTGTTCTCCGCTATTAGTGGCTTTGGAGTGACTCTTTGTTGCATGTTGTGGGATTGTTATATGATCTATCTATGTTATAATTGTTGAGAGAACTTGCACTAGTGAAAGTATGAACCCTAGGCCTTGTTTCCTACCATTGCAATACCGTTTACGCTCACTTTTATCATTAGTTACCTTGCTGTTTTTATTATTTCAGATTACAAATACTCATATCTACCATCCATATTGCACTTGTATCACCATATCTTCGCCGAACTAGTGCACCTATACAATTAACCATTGTATTCGGTGTGTTGGGGACACAAGAGACTTTTTGTTATTTGGTTGCAGGGTTGTTTGAGAGAGACCATCTTCATCCTACGCCTCCCACGGATTGATAAACCTTAGGTCATCCACTTGAGGGAAATTTGCTACTGTCCTACAAACCTGTGCACTTGCAGGCCCAACAACGTCTATAAGAAGAAGGTTGTGTAGTAGACATCATCTACCAAAAATAATGGGACAAAAGTCATCTTGTGGGGAACCAAGAACAAGAAAATCAGCAGGGTATTTAACCTTCCCACACAAGACTTCAACATCTCTAACAATCCCAAATGGCTTAATAGTATCCCTATTGGCAAGCTTAATAGTAACATATATATCTTCCAACTCAACGGGTGCAATATCGTGCATAATTTCTTTATATAAGTCATAGGGTATTGCACTAGCACTAGCACCCATATCACATAAGCCATGATAACAATGATCTCCTATTTTAACAGAAATAACAGGCATGCCTACAACAGGTCTATGTATCTTATCATCTGGTCTAGCAATATTAGCTGTCTCACCACAGAAATAAATAACATGCCCATCTAAATTATCATCCAAGAGATCTTTAACCATAGCAATACTAGGTTCAACTTTGATTTGCTCAGGAGGTGTATAAGTCCTAATATTACTCTTACGAACAACAGTCGAAGTTTTAGCATGATCCTTTATCCTAACGGGAGAAGGAGGTTTCTCAACATAAGTAGTAGGAACAATAGGATCACTATAGGTGACAGTCTTTTCTTCAACTGTAATAGGTGCAAATACTTTTACTTCAATGGGGGGATTATATTTAAACCACTTCTCCTTAGGGAGATCAACGTGAGTAGCAAAAGATTCACAGAAAGAAGCTACTATCTCAGAGTCAAGTCCATATTTAGCGCTAAATCCATGAAAAGCATCGGTATCCATGAAAGATTTAACACAATCAAACTAAGGTGTCATACCTGACTCCTTACCATCTCGGAACCCCAATCTTCAGAGTTGCTTTTAATTCTTTCCAATAAGTCCCATTTGAATTCAATAGTCTTCAGCATATAAGAACCAGCACAGGAAGTATCGAGCATATTGCGATCATTGAGAGAAATTTGAGCATAAATTTTTTGAATAATCATTTCTCTGGAGAGCTCATGATTGGGGCACGAATATAACATTGACTTAAGCCTCCCCCAAGCTTGAGCGATGCTTTCTCCTTCACGAGGCCAGAAATTATATATGTAATTACAACCACGATGAACAAGATGCATAGGATAGAACTTCAGGTGAAATTCCAACTTCAATCGTTTATAATTCCAAGATCCCGTATCATCACATAGCCTATACCATGTCAATACATATCCCTTCAAAGATAAAGGAAGACCTTCCTTTGACGACATCATCGGGAATACCGCAAGCTTAAATAATCCACAAACTTCATCCACAAATATAAGGTGTAAATCGATGCAATGTTCCATCTCCCGCAAATGGATTAGCTAGCGCTTTCTCTATCATACCGAAGGAATCTCAAAGTAAATATTTTCAAAAAGTTCAGTAGGTTGAGGAGCAACTCTTTGCTCTTCCGGTCGGGTGAAGATACCCCAAACAAGCCCCTCAAAGGATTAGTTTCCATAGTGACAAGTAACAGAAAATTTCAGCATACTATATAAATGTTTCCTTACCAAGTTCCACTCACCAAGAGCGCCACGCTCCCCGGCAACGGCGCCAGAAAAGAGTCTGGATTACCCACAAGTGTAGGGGATCTATCATAGTCCTTTCGACAAGTCAGAGTGTCGAACCCAACGAGGAGCAGAAGGAAATGATATGCGGTTTTCAGTAAGGTTTTCTCTGCAAGCACTAAAATTGTAGGTAATAGATAGATTTGTGATAATATAAATTGTAACGAGTAACAAGCAAATAAAGTAAATAAAGTGCAGCAAGGTGGCCCAATACTTTTTGTAGCAAAGGATAAGCCTGGACAATTTCTTATAATGAGAAAGGAGCTCCCGAGGACACATGGGAATTATCATCAAGCTAGTTTTCATCACGCTCATATGATTCGCGTTTGGTACTTTGATAATTTGATATGTGGGTGGACTGGTGCTTGGTTACTGCCCTTACTTGGACAAGCATCCCACTTATGATTAACCCCTATTGCAAGCATCCGCAACTACAAAAGAAGTATTAAGGTAAACCTAACCACAACATTAAACATATGGATCAAAATCAGCCCCTAACGAAGCAACGCATAAACTAGGGTTTAAGCTTCTGTCACTCTAGCAACCCATCATCTACTTATTACTTCCCAATGCCTTCCTCTAGGCCCAAATAATGGTGAAGTGTCATGTAGTCGACGTTCACATAACACCACTAGAGGAAAAGACAACATACATCTCATCAAAATATCAAACGAATACCAAATTCACATGACTACTAATAGCAAGACTTCACCCATGTCCTCAGGAACAAACGAAACTACTCACAAAGCATATTCATGTTCATAATTAGAGGAGTAATAATATGCATTAAGGATCTGAACATATGATCTTCCACCAAGTAAACCAATTAGCATCAACTACAAGGAGTAATCAACACTACTAGCAACCCACAGGTACCAATTTGTGTTTTGGATACAAGATTGGATACAAGAGATGAACTAGAGTTTTGAGAGGAGATGGTGTTGGTGAAGATGTTGATGGAGATTGACCCCCTCCCAATGAGAGGATCGTTGGTGATGATTTCTATTGGGGAACGTTGCAGAAAATTAAAAAATTTCCTACGGTTTCACCAAGATCCATCTATGAGTTCATCTAAGCAACGAGTGATAGGAGTGCATCTACATACCCTTGTAGATCGCGAGCGGAAGCGTTGAAGAGAACGGGGATGATGGAGTCATACTCTCCGTGATCCAAATCACCGATGACCAAGTGCTGAACGGACAGCACCTCTGCGTTCAACACACGTACGGAGCGGATGACGTATCCTCCTTCTTTATCCAGCAAGGGGGAAGGAGAGGTTGAGGAAGAAGGCTCCAGCAGCAGCACGACGGCGTGGTGGTGGTGGAGATGCAGTACTCCGGCAGGGCTTCGCCAAGCAACCGCGGGAGGAGGAAGAGGTGTAGCAGGGGGAGGGAGGCGCCAAGACTCAGGGTGCGGCTGCCCTCCCTCCCCCCTCCTTTATATAGGCCCCCAGGGGGGCGCAGGCCCTGGAGAAGGGAATCTCCCAAGGGGGCGGCGGCCAGGGGGTGGAGTGCCCCCCAAGGCAAGTGGTGCGCCCCCACCCTAGGGTTTCCAACCCTAGGCGCAGGGGGGGCAAGGGGGGGAGCACCAGCCCACTAGGGGCTGGTTCCCCTCCCACTTCAGCCCACGGGGCCCTCCAGGATAAGTGGCCCCGCCCGGTGGACCCCCGGGACCCTTCCGGTGGTCCCGGTACTATACCGGGTGACCTCGAAACTTTCCCGATGGCCGAAACAGCACTTCCTATATATAAATCTTCACCTCCGGACTATTCTCGAACTTCTCGTGACGACCGGGATCTCATCCGGGACTCCGAACAACATTCGATAATCACATACAAGTCTTCCTAATAACCCTAGCGTCACCGAACCTTAAGTGTGTAGACCCTACGGGTTCGGGAATCATGCAGACATGACCGAGACAGCTCTCCGGCCAATAACCAACAGCGGGATCTGGATACCCATGTTGGCTCCCACATGTTCCACGATGATTTCATCGGATGAACCACGATGTCGAGGATTCAATCAACCTCGTATACAATTCCCTTTGTCAGTCGGTACGTTACTTGCCCGAGACTCGATCGTCGGTATCCCACTACCTCGCTCAGTCTCGTTCGGCAAGTCACTTTACTCGCATCAGTAATGATGATCCCGTGACCAAACACTTGGTCACTTAGAGCTCATTATGATGATGCATTACCGAGTGGGCCCAGAGATACCTCTCCGTCATACGGAGTGACAAATCCTAGCCTCGATCCGTGTCAACCCAATGACACTTTCGGAGATACCTATAGTGCACCTTTATAGTCACCCGATTACGTTGTGACGCTTGGTACACCCAAAGCACTCCTACGATATCCGGAGTTACACGATCTCATGGTCTAAGGAAAAGATACTTGACATTGGAAAAGCTCTAGCAAACGAACTACACGATCTTGTGCTATGCTTAGGATTGTCTTGTCCATCACATCATTCTCCTAATGATGTGATCCCGTTATCAATGACATCTAATGTCCATAGTCAGGAAACCATGACTATCTGTTGATCGACGAGCTAGTCAACTAGAGGCTTACTAGGGACATATTATGGTCTATGTATTCACACGTGTATTACGATTTCCGGATAATACAGTTATAGCATGAATAAAAACAATTATCATGAACAAGGAAATATAATAATAATATTTTATTATTGCCTCTAGGGCATATTTCCAACAGTCTCCCACTTGCACTAGAGTCAATAATCTAGTTACATTGTGATGAATCGAACACCCATAGAGTTCTGGTGTTGATCATGTTTTGCTCGCGAGAGAGGTTAGTCAACGGAGCTGCGACATTCAGATCTGTATGTACTGTGCAAATATCTATGTCTCCATCTTGAACATTTTCACGGATGGAGTTGAAGCGACGCTTGATGTGCCTTGTCTTCTTGTGAAACCTGGGCTCCTTGGCAAGGGCAATAGCTCCAGTGTTGTCACAGAAGAGTTTGATCGGCCCCGACGCATTGGGTATGACTCCTAGGTCGGTGATGAACTCCTTCACCTAAATTGCTTCATCCGCTGCCTTCGAGGCTGCCATGTACTCCGCTTCACATGTAGATCCCGCCATGACGCTCTGCTTGCAGCTGCACCAGCTTACTGCTCCACCATTCAACATATACACGTATCCGGTTTGTGACTCGAGTCATCGGATCTGTGTCGAAGCTAAGCGTCGACGTAACCCTTTACGACGAGCTCTTCGTCACCTCCATAAACGAGAAACATGTCCTTTGTCCTTTTCGGTACTTCAGATATTCTTGACCATCGTCCCGGTGTTCCTTGCGGGATTACTTTGGTACCTTCCTACCAAACTTACGGCAAGGTTTACATCAGTCCGTACACAAGATGGCATACATAATAGATCCTATGGCTGAAGCATAGGGGATGACACTCATCTCTTCTTTATCTTTTGCCGTGGTCGGGCATTGAGACGAGCTCAATCTCACACCTTGCAATACAGGCAAGAACCCTTTCTTGGACTGATCCATTTTGAACTTCTTCAAAATCTTATCAAGGCATGTGCTTTGTGAAAGACCTATGAGGCGTCTCGATCTATCCCTATAGATCTTGATGCCTAATATGTAAGCAGCTTCTCCAAGGTCCTTCATTGAAAAACACTTATTCAAGTTGGCCTTAATGCTGTCCAAAAGTTCTATATCATTTCCCGTCAAGAGTATGTCATCTACATATAATATGAGAAATGCTACAGAGCTCCCACTCACTTTCTTGTAAACGCAGCTTCTCCATAAGTCTCAGATAAACCCAAACGCTTTGATCATCTCATCAAAGCGAATGTTCCAACTCCGAGATGCTTGCACCAGCCCATAAATGGATCGCTGGAGCTTGCATACTTTGTTAGCATTCTTAGGATCGACAAAACCTTCCGGCTGCATCATATACAGTTCTTCCTTAAGATGTCCATTAAGGAATGTCGTTTTGACGTCCATCTGCCATATCTCATAATCATAGTATGCGGCAATTGCTAACATGATTCGGACGGACTTTAGCTTCGCTACGGGAGAGAATGTCTCATCGTAGTCAACCCCTTGAACTTGTCGATAACCCTTAGCGACAAGTCGAGCTTTATAGATGGTAACATTACCATCCGCGTCCGTCTTCTTCTTAAAGATCCATTTGTTTTCTATCGCTCGCCGATCATCGGGCAAGTCTATCAAAGTACATACTTTTTTTTCATACATGGATTCTATCTCGGATTGCATGGCTTCAAGCCATTTGTTGGAATCTGGGCCCGCCATCGCTTCTTCATAGTTCGAAGGTTCACCATTGTCTAACAACATGATTTCCAAGACAGGTTGCTGTACCACTCTGTGCGAACGTGTCCTTGTGGACCTCTGAAGTTCAAGAGCAACTTGATCCAAGTACCTTGATCATCATCATTATTTTCCTCTCCGGTTGGTGTGGAAAAGGGAATCCCCGTTTTTGTTTTCCTTTAAAAGGAAAAAAGGGTTGGCCCCAAAATGACCCCTTTTGGAATTTTTTCCCCCCTTTTTTAAAAAAGGCCCCCTTTTTTAAACAAATTTTGAGTTTTCCTTTTTGGAATTAAGGGAAAAGTTTTTTAAAAGAAAAGGGAAAAGGGGCCCCTTCCGGAGGTTTAAAAAACCTTTAAAATTAAAAAAGGGCCCCCTTAAACAAATTTAATCATTTTCCTAAATTTGCCCAAAAAAACCAAAAATTAGATTTAAAGGGTGGGCCTGCCGGAAATTTAAAATGCCTGCCCCCTTTGGGGGGGCCCCCTCCCCTTTCCCAAGTTCCTAAATTCCCAAAATAAAAGAAAAAACCCCCTTTCCCCTTTTTTCCCCTTTTTCCCCTTTTTTCCCCCCTTCCCATTCCCTTTCCCTTTTCCCCCTTGAATTTCCCCCCCTTTTTTTCCAAAAAATTTCCCTTTTTTTTTTCCCCCCAAACTTACCTTACAAAATTTTTTGCCCCTTTTTCTTTTTCCCCCCTTTTTTTGAATTTCTAAAATTTTAGTGGGTTTGTTTTAAATAAAAAATTTCCAAATTTAAACTTTGTAAAAAATTTTAAATTTTGAAAACAAATTTTTTTGGGTTTTCCTTCCAAAAATTTTTAATTTATTTTTCAAAAAATAAGGGAAAGGTGGGGAAAATATTTTGGGTTTAAAAATTTTTTAAAAAGGGAAACCCAATTTGCTTTTGGTCCCCCCAAAATTTCCCAAAGTTTCCCCCTTTTTTTTTTCCCCCTAAACCCCCTTTTTCCCTTTCCCCCCCTTTTTTTCCCAATCCCCCTTTTTTTTTAACCCCTTTTTTTCCCTCCCCTTTTTTCTTTTTTAATTACCCAAATGGCCCCCCTTTCCCCCTTTGGTTTTTTTTTTTGGGGGATTTTTAGGAAATCCGGGCCCAAAGGGTTTTTTGAAAGAAAGGTTTTTGGCCCCACCAACATTGGGGGGAAACCCCCAGAAAGGGTTTGGAAATGGTATTTTGGGGAATTTTTAAATTTGGGGGAAAGGAAGCCAGGGGTTTGGCCGGGGCCAAATTTAAAAATTTTTTTGGGGGAAAAAAGGGGAATCCCAAAAAGGTTTGCGCAGAAAAAAAACCCCCCCAGGGTTTTCCTTTTTTTTCCCCCCCTTTTTTTCCCCTTTGGGGTTTTTTCCCCCTAATTTCCTTTTCCATCTTTTTTTTCCCCCAAATTAAAACCCCTTTTTTCCCCCCAAAAACCCAAAGAAGGTAAAAGGGAAAAGGGCCCAAAGCCTAAAAGGCCGGAATTTCCCAAAACCATTCCCCCTTTTTCCAAAATGGGGAAAAATTTCCTTTGCCCGGGAAATTGAAGGTTGGGGTTTTAAAGGGGAAGGGGAAATTTCAAGGGGGAAAAAATTTCCCCAATTCCAAAACAAAAGGTAAAAAATGCCAAAATTTAGCTTGGCACCTTAAAATTTTTAAGGAATTAATTTGAGGGGGGGGGGGGAAAATGGGGTTTAAACCTCATGAAATTTTGGGGAAAAAAAGTTTGGGAAACTTCATAAAGGGGGAAAAGGATCGGGAAATTGTTGGGGACCATTTTGGGGGGGAAAGGGAAAAAGTAAAAACCCCAAGGGGGGGGGATGGGGAGAAAAAACCCCGGGGGGAAAAGGGAAAAATTCCCTTTTTAATGGTGGGTTTTCAAGGGGCCCGGGGAAAAATTTTAAAGCCAAAAAGGGGGGGTTAGACAACCCCCGAAAAACCCGGATTTTTAGCCCAAAAAAGAAATAAAAAACGCTCAAGAATTTTAAACAAATGGGGCCCGGGCAGAATTTGGGTGAGGGGGGGTCCGGGAAAAAATTTCCCAAAAAATTTTAGGAAGGGGCCCCTTTGGGTGGCTTGAAAGAGCCCGGGGAAATAGGAAAATCCCGGAATTTTGGGGCCCCAAGAAGTTAACGCCCGGGAGAAAAACCGGGAGATTAAAGGCATGAGAGGGCCCCAGGGGGCCCAAAGATTTGAAAATGAGGGGGCCCGGGGGGAAGGGAAAGGGCCCAAACCCAATAAATTTTTTGGTTAAACCCCCTATTTCCAAAATTTTAAAAAGGTTTTTGGGGAACAAAAATAAATCCGGTAAACCAAGGATGGGCCAAGGAAGAAAAACCAAGTTTGAAAACAGGAAGATTCCAAATGGGCCCCCTAAAATCCAGGAGAAGGACGGAGGAGGAGGGAAAGGGGATCCCTCCATATAAGGAGGCAACCTACCTTCAAAAAATTTTGGGGGAAGAGGCACCATGTACCCGACGCCCCGGGCCCCAAAGACTTCAATTCCGGAGTTTAAGACTCAGGTTAAGGAAAAGATACTTGAAGGAAAAGCTCGCAAAAAAACGATTTGGAGCGGAGGCCCATCAAATTTTTAAGATGGTCCCGTTCCAAAACTTAATGCCAATCGAAACCATGCTATCCTTGATCAAGATGTCCTGAGGCTTCTGGGAAATGGCATGATTAACAAATTTCCGGAAAAAAGCTTTGCAGTAAAACAAATCTGAACAAGGAAAAATAAAATTTTTTTCCCCCGGCAACCAAACCCCCCGGAGGGAATTTCCCGGGGGTCCCCGAACCCAACCAAAGGTTCCCCCGGGTTTAGGGGGCCCACCTTTGCTGGTTCCTTAAAAGGGGGAAGGGGCCCGGGGGGCCCCTGGGCCCCAAAAGGGTGGGCCCCACCCTTTCCCGTGGGGCCCGGGGCTTCCCCTATTTTTAAATTCCAAAAATTTTTCTGGTTTGGTTTTTGGAAACAAGGTAATTTTCCAAGTTTCCCCCTTTTCCAAAGAACCATTTGCCATTCCCATTCAGGAAACCGAAAAAAGGAATAAAAGATTGGAATAATTGTCCCCCTAATGCTAAATATTATTAAAAACAGATGCAAAATACCGATCAATTTCCTTTGTTCCAATCTAACCCTATTTGGAATTTAACCCAACCCATTAACTCTTATTCTTTGCATCAATTATTACTCAGGCCAAATGAAGAAAAGGTCCAAAATTAAAGATCATAATGAGATCCCCAAAAGTGCCGTACCTTATCATGTCAATTACCGGACGGTCAACCCAAAATTTAACTTCCCTTGGTACCAGCTCCCGGGCCCCGGGGGAAAAAGCACCCCTTGGGAAAGGGAAAGGGATGGCCTGAAGACATTGAAACCTCTAACAAACTAATACACATCTGTATGCCTATGTTCCATCCAACCAAGGTAATCCCCCACCAATTCATTGTTTCCTTTATGTGAAAAATTCCATCCTTCAACTTTCCCTTTTTCTACTAGAATATTAGGTTTAGGAACAAAATTTCGAATTGTTATAATTATGTTGAAAGATTATTCAGAATTATATTATTTTTATATCTTCTAGGCATTCCAAACCTTTTTAAAGGGGTTTAATAAATTTTTTCTTGTTTTGTCAAAATTAAGTGCTTGTAAAGGTTTTGTCCCGAAATCATTTAAATTTTAGTTTTAAAACCAAGGTAAATAAGGGCAACGGGGCCAAGAAACCGCCCAAAAACCCCAACTTCCCCAGGGGGGTTTCCCTTTACTTATTTAAATAACCGAAAAAAAGGGGGTTTATTTTGGTATTTTTGGAGGGAAGGTAAAAATTGCAAAAAAACCAGAATTCAAGTTGCGAAACTAATAAATGTAAAATAGAATAGGTTTATAAGGTTCCCCATATGAAAAATTATGTAGAATTGATGAAAAGAGTTATGATTTTAAAATGTAAATTACACATTGAATAACCAAAGCAAATCTATACTTTCTCCACAACCCCTATCCAAAAGCAAGAGAAAGTTCAAAAATTAAACGAAACAAGAGACTGATGAGAAATTAACTCAAGCTTGATGAAAACCCCAACTTTTATCCCGATGGCAAAAAAATCGCCTTGGTTTCCATCGGAAAGAACCCGCAAGATTGTAAAGAAGCACCCCTTGGAAAAAAAAATTGTCAAACCTGATTTAAAATTGCAAAATATCAAACATATATAAAATTAAAATTAAATAATATTCAAAAAGTATTTCACAATTCATGTCTAAGAAAACTCCAAAAATATTACTCGTTTCCAAGCAAAAAGAATTTTTAGAACAAAAGAAAAAGGAACCATTGCTATACTATGGCCCCCGTGGAAATTCTGTTATGAAGGGAATGGTTTATGTAGAAGTCCGTATAATTTGGGAAAAAAAATGGGTTAGGCAAAATTACCGGGGGGCCCATGGAAGTTTTAGGTATTTTATTTAAAAGATCAGGGGGAGGCCCAAGGCGGGGCCCTACACCCCCCCCCACCTTGGCCATGGGGGTTGTCCAATCTCGGGTTTTTCCCAAGAAAAATCAAAGTTTTATTCCGTTATATTTTATTTTTTTTTGCAAATAAAAAAAGGAAAAAAAGAACAATGGGTTGGAAAAGGTTATCCCAAAAATAATAAAATAGAAAAGCAATAAAATCCAAAAAGTTTAATAGTGGAAAACAAAATTATGTACTTGGAAGAACGGGGAAAGGGCCCTTCGTGCCTCCCGCGCCGCCAGTACCTTTCCCCCGCAGGGATCTTTCCATTTCCCCACTCGGCGGAAATTGTGTTCTGGTAGCATAGGACGCTATGGCCGGATGAGTACCCCAGCCCCATGGCCCCCCATATTCGCCGAGGAAACCCTGGCTTATGGAGGATTCCCGAATGACAGGCCTGGGCACCCTCATGAGACCTCTGTCACACCCATTCCCGAGGGCAGGAGGCCCCGCCCAAAGGAATTGGTAAAGGAAAGGAGGACCATATCCCAGGGCCGAATTTGGAAATCTCGATCAGACCCCCAGGATTCATCCCGGCCCGGGCCAGGCTGGTATTCCCAGGAAAGAGGCCTAGCCCCAACCATGACCCCGGGGGTCCCCCTCCCCCAAACCCCGGAAACCTCCCGGGACAACCGGGAGGACCCAAGCCGAGGGATCACTGCCAGGGGCCGGCCCTAGAATTTCTGAAGTTTTAAGTTTTTAATGGGGGAGACTTGTTTAAAGGAAAAAATTGGTTTTTAAAAGTTTTTCTTGTTTTTAAATTGGTGGCTTTTTTTTTCCCCAAATTGGCCCGGGACCACCGCAGGAAACCGCCGACTCCATTTTACCCTCAAATACAAAAGAAAAACGAACGCCAGGGAGGTTTTTGGGAGTCAACCCAATTTCTTTTACTTTACATCCCCAGGTTAAAGCATGACCCAAATTTAGATGGGGAGCGAATAACGAGAGCAGCCCTTCCTGCCCCGGATTCACCCCATCGCTTCCACATGGGTGCTCTTCCAATTAAAAATTCAAAAAAATTTTTTTGAAGAAGGAAGGCACCCAAATGGCCAACTTTGCCTTAAAACAAAATTGGAAACTCATAAATGGCGAAAAGAAAAAGCCATTTGCCTTTATTTGAATTTCCATTTTGCTCAAGCCCGAGTTTGGGTGTTTTGGGTGGCCATTCCCCAATTTCAGAACGTTTTTAAAAAAATTTTTTTTGGGGGGGGAAGCAGGTTTTCCCCCAAGGGGGGTTTCCTGTTTACCGAGCCCAAACTTTTGGCGCCCTGGTTGCAAAGGTCCCAACCCTTTTAAAAGGTCCATCAAGGGTTTACTTCGCGGAGGGTTTGGGGTTTTGGCACCGAAACCGATTCAAAAAAGAAAAAATGCCCAGAGAAAGAACGAGAAACACGGGCTTCTAATTTTTAATGGGTGTATTTAATAAAATGTTCTCGAGGAAAGGGGTATTAATAAATGAAAATGGGTCCTGGGGGGGCCGGGCCTCCCTGGCGGCGACATTGGCCGGGCATGACGACGGGCGCCCCCCGCCAGGGCCCCTTTTCCCCCTTTAAAAGGGGGACCCTCCTTGAAAGACGGGAGTTCCCTCGGCCCGGCCAACCCCCTCCCCCTTCCCCCCGGGGAGGGCCCCCCCGGTCCCCAGGGAGGGGGGAATCCAGATTACGCCCCCCCCGCCCCCGGAGGCCCACTTCACCCCCGGGTGCCCCCCCTTTTCATAAATAGGAGGGCAGGAGGCCCCACAGGGCCCAAAAAGCCCCAAAAGGAAAACCCTGCCCAAGTGCGGGGCCCAAAGTTTGGGTTTTTCTTACGGACCTTTTTGGGCCCCGGTAAACCCCGGGGGGCCGGGGGCCCCCACCCTTTCCCCCAATCAAACGATTGAACCAAAAATTGAAGGGGTTTGGGAATTGGGCCTGGAGGTGTTTTAATTCCCCGAATCTTAGTTTTCCGGAGGGCCTTTACCGGCCACAAAACTTTGGCCGGGCCATAGGGGCTCTTTCCCCAAAAGGGTCAAACCCAGAAACCCCGGATTTTTATAGGGGTTTAAGGCCCTTTAGAAGTTAAATTTTAAATGAAATTTTCAAGAGAAGACGAGCCCCTTGGAGGATTGTTCCCTTTTCCAAATTAATTAAGATCTCCAACATTACCATATTTGCCGGGCCAAAATAATACCTCGGCAGGCTTTTATTTCCGAACCGGACGCCGTGGTATTGCCGTGGTGAAAGTTTAGGCCACAATTTGGGGTCGGTAGCCCCATTTCCTCCTTCCTTGGGGTTGGGGGTCGGGAGGCCCTCCGAAAACCCAATTCTCCTTCGCCGCAACAAAATTTTTTTCCTTCCAAGAAATGCGCGGGATATAAAAGAAAATGGGGGAAAAAATAAAAGAAAATATTTAGGCAAAACGCTGGGCGAAATCAAATTTCACCGGGGGGGGGGAAAAAAAAAAGGGCCGGTGCGAAAAAGTTGCCGCAAAGAACGCGAAGGCAAAAAAAACGCTTTGTTTGCCGGCGAAAAAGACCGGGAAGAACTTTGTGAAAAAAACTGGGCTTTTGGGGCCTTCCTTTGGAAAGGAAAATTTACATCCCGGAAAATCAAGGAAAGTTTGCCCCGAAATGGGGTTTTTATTTGGCGCTTTTGTTTTTGATTCACCCCATCTAATTTGGAAGCATTTTGGAAAAATTGGAAGCCCCCAATAAAAAACTGTTTTTAAAACAAACCCACCGTCAAGAATTTTAAGTGTGTTTGGGGAAAATTTCACCATTTGTTTGGGAGGCCACTCCAGGAGCCGGGAAAATTTTTTTGGAATTTCTTTTTCAATTTAAAAAATCTAAAAACAAACAATAATGGGCAAACAATAGGTAAATTTGGCAAACTAATTAAATGGGGCGTCAAAAAGAAAATTAGGGCTTTTAAAATGTCTAACCTCCCGAGAAGTCCGTCAGTCCATTTCAATTTCTTCTTTTTTTCCCAAGAAAACTCTTGATTACAATTTTTTTTTTTTAAACCAAAATTTAAATTTTATTTGTTTCCAAAACCTAATTCCCCAAGAAAGCCGCCTTTCATATTTAAGATTAAATTAAAAAAATTGAGGCAGAAAATTAAAACAATCCATATTACAACGGAAGATTTAAGGAAGAAAAATATTTTTTTAAATTTTAAATTTTCCAAAGTTTTAGGAAAATAAATTACATTATTGGAAAGTAAAGCCTTTGAGACATTTCAATTCAATTAAAATCAGATTAATTCCGCTCTTGGAAAAAGAAATATAATTAAAAACCATTAACAAGAAAAGTTGGCCTCCCATACCGCCTCCCCTAAAATGCCCCCTGTTAAATTTATCCCAACTCCCTGTGTATCAGCTTTGTGATTTTTCCCCCCTAATCCGAAACTGACCTTTGGAAAATACAAACTTAAAATGCAACAAACCCCCAAAATTTTAAAAATTTTTTTCAGAAAATTGTGGGGCTTTTTGCGGGGTTTGAATTTTTTGGAAATTTTCCAATCAAAAATTAAACAATATCATGGGCAAAAATAATTGATTTCAAACTTTATTATTTAATTTTTTGAAAAGGAAAAATATTTTTTTAAAAAACTATTCACCGCCTAATGTTTCTGGTACATGTCAATTTTAAAAGTTTTTCAAATCACCCTTTTTTTTTTTTGGTTTTAAAGAAATGAAAACAAAAAAATGAAGTCAAAACCCATTGCCAAGAGCAAACGTTCGGTTTATACCTACTCTTTACCTTTAACCACCAGTTTGGAGCCGAAACATAATTTAATTTAATCAATAGGACAAAATTTTAATTTGGAACACGCATTTCCTACTATATATTTATCATTTTCACCACAATTAAATTGGGGTCTAAACCCTAAAACACTTCTAAGGAAAGAAATATACATATATTTACATTCCGGAACTTTAATAAAACATGACCCAAATCCTAAAATGGAACATGTACCTATATTAGTATAAAAGTAGAGAACATATCGCTCCCTCCGGGTTCTTCCTCAAGCGGAAGGGTTTCCCTGACCCAGGTTCGTTGTCGCCGCCCGTTGAGTTTTCCCGGGCTTGCGACTTTTGCCCCGTGAAGAATTCCTAACCTAAAGGCCAACACACCTGGTATTCCTTTCTAAGCCTTTGGAAGTGACTCTTGGAGAGGACATCTGGTGAATTCCTCCATACCAAATTTTTTAAACCCTTTCGGGGGAATGCCAAGGGGCCTAGACCAAAATTTTTATATTGGTTGGGGTTTTTAGGATCTCTTCAGGCAGCTACCAGTTCTAGGTACTTGGTAAAGTTTTGTGGGGCCTCCTTGGGCTCCCCAGAGGAAACCATTAGGGAAACACATGGTACCGGTGGGGGTCCCGGCCTTGGTTCCCTTTGGCCAAAGATGTCGGTGGGAGTCCAAGTGTGCCCTTTGAAACTCAAGGAGCTTTCAAATTTTGTCAGGTAGGGTTTATTTTTGAGCATGCCCAAGTTGACTCCCGTGTCGTCCCGCCCCATTTAGGGGGTGTTTTTACTGAAACCGTTCTTACGGCCCGAGAGTCTTCCTTACCAGTTGGGCCCGGTCCTCCACCCCGAGCACCTGGGGCATTGGGCCGGGCCGCAAAGGGGTTTTATGCCCGATATGTATGAACCTCCTCGTCTTCCTGTGCTCCCCAGGAAACCTTTGAAAGTGGTGAAGAGCACAATGCCGGAGCTGCCCACTTGGCCGGGCCATGGACCTCGCCACCTGGTTGCCGGAACGAAAGTCCAAACACCAGCCGTTCCACGAGGTCGCCCTGCGGCGCCCCCTAGGAGGGGTTGGCCAATCGGCTCCGAGTGGGCCGGGGGGACTGGCGACCCGGGCCAATTAGCGGGGAGACACGGGAACCGGAGTGGGGGGCCACAGCCGCCGGGAGATCTGATAAACTCGTTCCCTAGGCCCAAGTCCACTTTCGCCATCTTGGGGGATCTTCCGCCCCTCCCGGACCTTTGTGGGCGCAATGGCCGTTCAAGGGAACACGAGTGAGCCTCCACGAGGTTCCCGTGGCCGTCCTGCTGGGTTTTTTGGCGGGGGTGCGTTTGCCGAGGGCCGATGTTTATGCCCCTTGAACTCCCCCCCGATTTTAAATCCCGGCGCTCGCCGGGGCCCGGGGCCCCCCCTCCTCCACATGCGGAATGACGTGGCTGCCCGGGGAGGAGGATTTGGGTGACGAACCAACTGGCGTCCTGGAGGGTAGGCTTGTTTCCCCCCCGGGGCAGCGCGGCGGCGCCCAGAACGCGGAGCTGTGTCGCCGCGCGTGCACAGGTGGCCGAGGGTACCGGCCGTGGAGCCCTGAGGTATGCTACCACAGGAACCTCCGACGGGAAGGTTGGCCCACCCGGCGAAGACGGGGAACCCTGGGCCGGGCAGGGGAACCGGACCATCGAACGGTGGTTCCAGACCCACGGCCCCCCCCGGGTTTTCCCGGTTTCCCATGAAGGCGGCGGGTTTAGTTAGCCCAAATGCTCCAAAAGTTTCGAAGTAAAACGACACCAAAACCGAAAAATGCCAACGACCCACCAGTTACGAATGGTTGGCAACCGGGGGGGGAGTAATGGAGCTTCAGGCCAAAGGGCCATTTGCACCAAAGGGGGGGCCGCCCCCGAAGCCAAACCGGAAAATGGAACATGGACGCTTCAAGAAAGGGAAAGGAAGTTACTGGTTCGACAAGATTTGGAAGCTTCGAAGTTGAATAATGTGGCGGCGGCTCCTTACAGGGCACTTTCAGGGTAATTAGAACGTTCTTTCCGTTAAATTAATAAGGATTCCCCCAAAAGTTTTTCCTTCTATCAATTCTGTGATACTATTTTGGGATTCACCTTTTTTGTAGAGCACTTTTGCTTAGAAAGCAAAATTTGGGGAGGGAGAAAAAAGGGAAAAGCACGGAGGTGATGGTCCAAACGTCGGAACACCAGTGGCGCGGTTAAGGGGGATCCCTGGTTTTATTAGGAAAAAGGATCCCACGGGGGCTTGCCCGGTTCGGGGGAAAAAACCCAAGTGGCTAAAACTTCCCCGGGGTCGAGCTAACCCTTCAAACGAATGCTCCCGTTGTTTAACCGACTTGGATCGAGTTCTTTAAATCGGAACAAAATTAAAAGTTTCCCTAACATGGGTCCAGCCAGGAAATTAAAAAAAAAAACAGCAAAACGAACTCCCCAATCAAACAGAACCGTCCTAACTACCCCCCCCAAAGTAATGTTGAAAATTCAGGTTGAAAGAAAACGGATTGCAAAAAGGGCGCACAGGCCCAAGAACAGTTTTAAAGGAAATATGAAATTTCCAAAAAAAAGAGTTAAAATTTCGATAATAATAATTTTGTTAAAAAAATTTTCCCCAATTATTTTAAATCCATAAACAAGGCCATAACTAAGTTAAAAATTTTGGTCATTTAAAATAGGTAAAAATATTATTCCTAAATATTTTTTAATAAAATTCTTACAAAAGATGTTTATAATTTTTGAAATATTCATTAAACCAAATATAACTTTGAAAAATTTTAAAACAAAATTTAAAATGAGGATTAAAAACGAAATTAACGAGGCTTTAATTTAAATAATTTGTACATTTTTCTGTTTTTTAAATTTAGTTTTGTTTTCGGTTTTTAAAATGATTGTTAATTTATTTTATTACACAATTTTAAAACGCGGTTTAAGGTTAAGGAAAAAAACATGTCTAAATGGCATTAACCAAACCTTTTCTAATTAAATTCAACCGATTGCTAACGTTGCAAGTAATTTTGGCCTGCCACAGCTTTTTATTTTATTCGGCAATTTTTTATATTTTCTTTTAATTTCCCTACCTTTTTTAGGTTTAATTTCCACAAAAGGGCCCCAAAGCAAAACAGTGCCCCAACTTAACTACAAATATATTCAATTTGAGTTGGGTTTTAAACCGTTGTTTTTAAATTTGGCACTAAACCGCCCATAAAGCAGCATCTGTTTTACCCAGTAAAATATACAATCAAAGTTCAAAACTAATTAAAGTTAAAATGGAAAAATTTTTTTTTCCAAAAGCTTTCTACCATTCAAATGGTAAAAAATTATTAAACAATTTTAAGTGAAAATTTTTAAATTAGCAATTAAACCTCTAAAAGAAAGTTTTAAAAGGAAATTAATTAACCATTTCCAATTAAGTTGAAAAGTAACTTTACAAAAAATAATTAAAAATGTTTTTTAAACTTAAAATTTCTTTTTTTAAATAAACTTTAAAAAATTTAAATTTTTAATAGGTTTCCGGGGAAACGAGGTAACCAGTTGACTTTTGGATACCTTTTTCCCCGGTGGGTTGGGGATTACCGCCTTGGACCCATTTGTCCATTTCCCAAAAAAAACCCCTTTGGGCCCCAGTATAAGGGTTGCCGCCTCAAAATAGTTAGGGCGGGACGGTCCCAATTTCCCATTCCCCCCCACCCCATTCCGTATTTCCCTTTTGCCCCTTTGGGGACGTTCAAACCCGGTTGGGGGGGCCCCGGCCCGGGTTGTTTCCCCCGGGCCCTGCCGTTTGGGCACGGGGCCCCCCTTCGCCCCCTTGTTTCTCCCCTCGCCCCCCTTTTTTTTCCCGTGGGGTTTCCATCGCTCCTTTTTTCCCTAGGGGTTTGTTCCCGGAGGCTGTCAAAAGGACCCTTTAAAAGTAGTAGGCAAAGGGCCGCCCAAAAGGCAGGGCCGAAAGGCTGGGCCAAAATTTTCCGGGTTACCTAACCGCAAAAGGGTCAAAGGGGATTTATACTTTTTAGACGCCAACAAACCACCTTTTTGATGGCCCCCAAACCCAAACCCCAACTTTTTTTCCCCAACCCAAACCCCCCCAAAACCCCCCTTTCCCCACCCGTTCCCCCCTTCCTTTCCCCCCCCCCCCCCCCTTTCCCCCCCCCCCCTCCCCCCTCCTTTCCCCCCCCCCCCTCCCCCTCCCCCTTTCCTTCCCCCCCTCTCCCCCCTTCCCTCCCCCTTTCCCCCTCTTTATCTTTCCCCTAATACCCCCCCATTAATCATCCCTTTCTTTTTTCCCCTCCCTATTAATTTTCCTCCCAAATTTCTTAATTAGGTTTAGGTGGCCTTTTCCCAAAAATTTTTTTTAAGAAGAGTTTGTGACTTTTGCCCCTAAACAATCTCCCTTGCCGACTGGAATGATTAAAATTTCTTTTTGCGCGCCAGAAAGACGATGAGAAAGGCGCCGAGCCGCCATCAAGGTATGGAAGATGAGGTCGTGTTCGGGACTTGGAGTATCGCACAAACTCGATACACCTCATTGCCTTGATCAAATGAATATCTGTAAGAATGTCCTTGAGAGCTTGCTCGCAACATCGATGAACATGCCGGATAAGACCAAGGATGGGCCAAGGCAAGAAAAGACTTGCAAGTTTTGAAAATCAGGAAGATCTGCACATGCCGCCCCATAAAATGCCGACGAGACAGAGACGGAGACAGAGGCACGGAGAAGAAGGGCAAGAAAATAAAGAAAGAGGATTATTTCCTTCTTGCTTCACCTTAAGTCAGCTGAGATCAATCAATTATTTAAGTGCCTTACCGAGTCAAAGTTAGTTCCGTTCTCGTGGGCAAGATAAGCGATATCTAGACATGGACATGAAAAGGTTCAGCGGGATGAAGTCTCATGATGTGTAATATATATGTTCCTATTTTGCATACATATTTAACCGCCAAATGATGCAATATATATCACCTCCCTTCGCTCAATTCCTCGGGAAATAAAAGTGGGATAAAATAAAGGAAAATAAAAGGAAAACTGGCAAGAGGCGACGGTAGTAGCAACAAGATTTTGCATAAACCATCGCAGCTATGAAGTTAGTAGTAGCGAATTTTGCCTAAACCGCTACAGCTATCGAAGTTAGTAGCAGCGTTTTTGACCTAATGCGCCATCGCTATGTCCACTTAACCCAAAATTCTCACTCGCCCGCTTCATCCCGCCTTTTCCCCAAATCCCCACTCTCTTCCCTGTCACCGACCGACCCGACCTGCCCTGCGCTCGCCTCGACTCGGGCCTGGCGCTTAGCCCCCGACCCCGGCCGCCTCGACCCACCTCGACCTCGACCCCGGCCGGCGCTTAGCCTCGACCCCGCGCTCGCCTCGACCAGCCCTTGCCCCGACTCGGCTCAGGTTCGTCCCCGACCTGGCCGGCCTCGCCTCCTCGTCTCTCCTCCCGGCCGTCGCTGGCCTGCCTCGCCTGCACCCTCAGAACCCCCTCTCTCTCTGCTAGGGTTCTTTGGTTATGTTAATTAGGTTATATATTTAGTTATGAATTTAGCTAGGTTTCAAGATTAGCTGAATTTATATGCAAATTTGAACTGGACATGTGATATGTGCATATGTCATGTTTTGGCCTATGTTACGCCGGAATGTTGATTCATTTCCGTTCCGGTGAATTTCAGGCGCTCGATATGTCCATTGTTTAGCAAAGGTCATGCCGAAATTTCCCGTGAATAAAGGCATGATTTGTGCTACATAGTTGGCATATCGAGTGCTGGCACATAGATTTCTTTTTATGTCATTTCTCATTTATTCATACTTTTAGAAATAAATGAGGACACTTAATCATAGGAAACATGTCGAACAACGAAGAAACTGGGCATTTGGACCAAGATGCAGATGAGATGGATTATGAGGGTGAACAAGAGTACCTCGACTATTTGACTGCTAAGCAAGGTTTGCAGGTCGGCCTCGATGATGGTAATCGACGCCGACATCGACATCGACGACGCCGCACCGATGGCGGCACCGAGACCGCCGGGAAGGTATCAAGGGAAGGTACTGCCCGATGCCGCTACCAAAAAGTGGAAGCATAAGAAGCAGAGGATATGAAAACCTAACAAACTAGGGATTGGACGACTTGTGATCACAAAGATGGCACCTGGCAAGTTTGAGCCGTTAGAGCCGGAAGAACCTCGCAAGTGCTATGGGAACCATGTAGGATGCATCCTACGGAATGCGCGAGCATCAACGATTTATGACTTAAGGAGTAAAGAACATTTGACGCAGCTTGCTCCTAACGGTTGCACAGAGATTCAAGTTCCCCGACCGATGATAACATAGAACAACCGTGGGATGATCTCAAGATGAAAAAGATTAACAATCACGCCATGGGCATGTTCAACAATGATTTGGCCTCCGGAAAGGGAGGGTGAAACGAGCTAGTGAGGCTGATGAACCCCTGTCCAAGATTCTCGAGGAAAATCCGACACTTACGGAAGAGGAGTTCGAAAAGTTCAAGGACACTTGCGCTTACCGAGGCAGCCAAGGCTAAGGCTGCGAATTCAAAAGCCTTCAAAAAAGGAACACGGGAAGCATCGCCGAAGTCGTGGGCTACCTCGGTAAAAGGCCCATATGGGATAAGGAGGACGCGAACATGAAGCCGCTGGTCTCCTGCACCCTTCGCGAAGTTCACCAACCCCTTGGAGCATGACTTCATCAGGGCCCGCTACAAGTGGGACAAGGAGAAAAATGTTTTTACACTAACAAGATCACGAGGAAATTGATTAGACTATCGAGAAGCAACACCGCCTTGCAGCCGAAAGCCCAATCTCTCCGATGAGGCCCAAGTGGGACACCCTCTCAACCGGCCTTGAACGAACTTAAGGGACTCCCTTTGACCAGCGGCCACAATATGGTCGTGTGCACGGCGCCGAGACGGCGCCACGTGGAAGGTGTTTACAACGACGGCCGGAGGCCAAGAAGCGTAAAAGAAGTTTAGTCAGCGGACATCGACGCCAAGGTGAAGCTTATGGTCGAGAAAAAAGCAGCCGAGGACGCCAAAAAGTAGCCAAGGACAAATATGAGTTGCTACAAGAGGCGCGTCAATGCAGTCAGAATCGCCGCAGAAATGATTTTGCTACTAACTTGGTTCCAGCTTATCATTAATCGGGCGAAGGAAAATCCGCATAAGACGGTACATGATTTCGATGCCCGCCGCAATCGCGAGCAACTCCATGAACAACAACACCATCGCACCATCACTTGCTCAAGCAACCGGCCTCCTCTCGCAGCCGCCTCCGCCATAGCAGCCCGCCCTCGGCCTCAGCGCGCTAGGTGGGCCTTCGCCTTTGGCTGAGCTCGACGCCACGGTAATTACATGTCGCACCAACATATATATATAGATAATATTCCATTTTTGTTGCCTTTCGGTTGTTTTACGCCACGCATATATGTGTTTGCGGTGAAAGAAACCCCGCACCATACTCTACTTGATCAAAGGCGGAAGGTGGACGTGGGAAAGGGGATGATAATGGACCCTCTCAACGACGCTCCACAACCAGCCGATCTCACTGGGTACTTCAGGTTAGCTTGACCAGTGTGAAATCGGGCACGAGGATTTGCTCCTCTAGTACAAAGATGTGGGAGCGGACGACGAGACCCCGCCGTGGATTGGAAGCTGCAAGAATTGGGTGCTCCTATGGCCGAAGAATCTTATTCGTCTGGAGCCGGCCGAGAGCACACCAATAACTACCACACATCAACAAGCATGTGCGGAGACCACCACCCCACCTACGCAATTACCAGCTCTCAGAGTGCCGGGTGAGAGCGGCGGACGACATGATGAAGGGGTGCAATAGTATCGGGCTGATGTAATTTCTCCCAGAGAATGTAGAATGGATGATGAGACGGTGGTCGACCCTATGGATTACCTCAATACAAACGCAGATGACTGTGACATAGATATGATGAGTCAACCATATGACGAATCGGGCTATCGACTTGCTAATGAGGATATGGATGATATGCCCGCAGGTCGTACCATGGATTGCAAAAGTCTCTTCATGAAATCCTCACAGACACGCTCAAGATGCCGCCAACACAGCTCAACTAGCCGCACGAGGGTCGTCAAGATTTAGCCCGGGAACACTGGGCAGGGGTTAAGGAAGGGTCCGAAGGTGTGCCCAAGAAAAGGAGAGGAAGAGATCGGGGAAGGTAACTGCCTCCAAACAAGCCAGAGCACATAGCAGCCAGACGATGCATTCTGAAGAGCGTGTACCCGTGAAAGGTGCGGTCATGTTCCATCTCACGGGCGAGCCGATGCTACCGCCAAACCACTAGAGGCACTATTAGGGATCTCAGAGACTGCACGACCATGTGATGTCGACCGAAAAGCCTACTAGCCTCAAAGGATCCAGATATCCGACATACGCTGCTCGTGTGCTCGAGGGAAGTGCTACGTCGACACACGGCCCACGGATGTGTTCTTCCCGCGGTTTGACCATATCTTTGAGATGTTTCTAACAAGGCGGCTTGATTTTACTATCGTCCGCCTTTTTGCGCTACATATGAGCTCCGTCCATGAAGAGTGAAGAAGTCTCGCAAATCTGTGTGGCGGATCCGCATTACATGCACGAAGTCTTTCTTGAGTCTCGGCGACTTTGAGCGTGAAACTGCTAGGAGTACCTCCAAAACTTCATGGTACGAATAAGGACCGAAATTGTCCTCGTGCCTTATCATCCAAAGTAAGTCGTTCCCGACAACCCTTTCGTACATTTCAATCATTCCTTCTCTCATATGGGGAATAATTTGAGGTGTCTTTTCCTCAGCAGCAATGGGCGCCGCCGTCTTATCGTTTTTACCCGCAAGTCTCCCACGCCGAGTATTTTGACCCTTCCAGAGACTACGAGAAAAAGACTACACCCACATAATGAATATTCAAGATGATGCTCTCAAGGCTTCAGCTTTAGAGGTGGCCACATGCGGATCAGAAACAAAGGAACAAGAAGATGGGTTTCAGCGATAAAACTAACTTCTCCGCATCCATGTCCCAAAACCAAGCAAGAAGGATGGATTCTACATCGTCCATCTCATGATTCAGTTCAACACGGATCACCAAAAGCTTCGCATAACAGCAGAAATGATGATCATATCCACAAGTGGCTATAATCTCATGGAGAAGCGGATTATAAACTTAGAGATGACTTCTTTCGCATATAAAGCGACATTGCGACGATCATCATGAAAGAAGTCATTGATGAGAAGGGGATGTTCCACCACGGCCCTATATCACGAGCTAACGTCCGAACTCGCATAGGCATGCAACGTCTAGACCTCACGCCGTTCAAGAAGCTAGGGTTCGTCCTTGATGATATGGAAGGATAGAACTTCTAGTGATTTATGATGCCGATGATGATGATATGTGTCGGTTGAACTTGTATACTTTTTGTAGCAATGAAACTTTATGATGTCCACGGTCCCTGTCAAACTTGCGTAACACTACTTTGTTAGTTTGCGTACGATGACCTACGTACCTCTAGTTAATTAATTTGCGTACTGTATGTTGCATCTAGTTGCTAACCCTTTCTTTTTCGGTGTTGCTCTAGTATATTTTGTTGCATATATATGATTGTACATCCTCTTCATGAACATGCATCTCTAACAGTACCTAGTTTCTTGATGGCGAGATGGAATTGCTATGTCGTGTACAAAGGGAAGGTTCCAGGTGTACAACGAGTGGCATGAGTGTCAAGCGCAAGTGAATGGGTTTATGGGCGCCACCATAAAGGCTTCAAAAGGCATAAGAAGGAGAAGCTAGTTACTTGAGGTTCACGCTAGCGAGAGAGGACTCAGAATCGCCACCTCATGTATCTTGATAGTTCCGCCTCACTCATAGTGATAGCACTTCTTGCGATACCTTTGTTTAGATGGATGACGTTGTTGTAGTTGCAAGTATTCGAGACTTGCATGTATCGCTATTTTCGAGATGATGACAAGATATCACTTTGTGTTGGATGATGATTATGATGAGACTATTTGTATGTACATGCTATGATTATATTTGTGGTCTCGCAGCAGTTGTATGTGTATCATGATGACATTTCTATGTGCTAAAGATTCTTCTACAAAGCCTGCTCAAATACAAAACAAATATGCCAAAAAACTACTTAAATTAGCAGAGTGAATGTATAAAAGTTAGCGATGAGCCTTGATAGCAAGATAGCGTCTGTGCAAAGCGCTGCTAGAGCTACTAGCAATGCGAAGCCTCTAACTGCTGTCGCTACACTTGTGTAGCAAGAGGCTGTGGGCATGCGCCATCGCTATGTGTTAGCTATAGCACCTTATTAGTAGTGCCTATTCCCGCGCTACTGATACATCTAAAACCCGCGCTGCTGCTAGCCTTTTCCCTAGTAGTGGGAGGTCGAGGTAGAGGTCGAACTCGAGGTCACGATCAGGGTTAGGGAGGTCGAACTCATTTTCCGGCGAGGTTAAGGTCACCCCCGCGGACTACTTCGTTTGGAAAACCGCCGGATTGGCAGGGGTGGGCTCGGGTCGTGCTCATCCCGTCATTTTTGCGTTGCAATAGGGGGAGAGCTCGTGCATATACGTACGGGGTGAGTGGTTCAGGGAGGATGAGTGGTTCGCGGCGATAGAGCCTCGTCTGTGGATTGTAGCCTCGCGGTGGATCTGGTGTTTTTGATGACGCTGCGTTTGGATGTCTCCATTGGTGAGCTCTGTATTGAATTGGTCTAGATTCCAAATCAGTGAGGAAACTGAAATGGCACGAATACGAATTCGCATGTTTGGTTGTTCACTGAATTGCCCCTTGAAATGCCTATGAGGTTTCAATACCACATCCTGTTTGGATGACAAACTTTGGAATTGCAAAGCTATATTACCATGAAAATTATATCTTGTGCTACATGACTCAAAAATGAAATCTGTCACATGTGAGTATAATTAAATGAGTATATAGCAGTAGAATAATAAATATTCTAGCAATGCATCTCCTTTGGCCATGGAGCAGAAGAGGAGCAGCAGCTCCTTTGGCCATGGAGCAAAAGAGGGCGGAGGATGGCGGGCAGGGAGGAGGCCGGGGCGTGGCCAAGGAGGGCGGGGCACGGTTGCCGGGGAGGACGTCATGGCATGCCACAAGGGAGCGGGGAGTGCCAGTCCTGGACCGCCGCCGACCACCACGGCGGGGTGTGGCTCAGTGGGGTAGAGAAGAGGAGTTGGGGAAGAGGGAAAGGACCGGGGAGGAGGGCACCTGAGCCGCCGCCGAACTCCATGGTGGTTACCGCCGCCGTCACCTACCTGCTAGGTCGCCGTCGCCGTCTGCCTGCTGACTGCTAGGTCGTCGCGAGGTCGCCACCCCCTCCTTTCTTCTATTTTCTGGTTGCAGGCTCGAACGGGTATGTTTTGCAGGAGGTTGGCCATTTCAGTCCAATCGAAGGGGTAGCCCTCCGAAACGTGCGAGGGACATTTACGTGGTAGCCAAAACAGTCCTGAATTGGTTTTTCATTTCCAATACGAATTCAGTGTCCAGCCAAACAACTGTGTTGATGTCAGATGATTACTGAATCCATTTCCTGGGCTCCGATGGAGACATCCAAGTGTGAGTGTTTTTCCCCCGCGGTGTGCAACTCTGTTGCCCCTTGCGTGCAAATTAGGAGTAGTAGTAGACAATTTTTGAGATAATATAGCCAATGTGCTAGCCTTGTGGTGGTTCTCCTGGGTCATGTGTTTTTCCCTGTTGTGTGCAATTAGGGACCATTACTTGTGCAAATCAGTACCTATGCTTGCCAATTTCCCAACATTCTCTATCCAAGCTGCCAGCCTTTGTGATTGATCTGGTGGTCCGTGTGTTTTCCCGCTGCTGTGTGCAACTAGGAACCCTTGTTTGTGCAATTTAGCACCAATGCTTGCCAATTTTTGCAATATAGTATACCCAATCTACCAGCCTTGTGGTGGATGTGGTGGTCCACGTGTTTTTATTCGGCTGTGTGCAAATAGATATCATCACTTGTGCAAATTAGTACCAATGGTTGACAATTTTCCAATATAGTCTACTAATTTTTCTGCCAGCCTTTGTGCTGGATCTGGTCGTTCATGTGTGTTTTCCCTGGTGTGTGCAACCAAGCACCCTTGTTTGTGCAATTTAGCACCAATGCTTGCCAGTTTTTCAATATGGTCTACCCAATCTGTCAGTCTTGTGTGTATGTGGTTGTTCATGTGTGTTTCCCCTGCTGTGTGCAACCAAGGACCATTATTTATGCAAATTAGTTCCAATGCCTGCCAATTTTCCAATATAGTATATTCTTGTTGCACAAGTTCTGTTTGTCCCAGTTGCACAAGTTATCATAATGAGCTTGTTGCCTTTAGTTAACTATTTTCTGCCTAGTTATTACTTTGCCACGGTTAAACTTTAGTTGTTTATATGATTTCTCCTAGTCCTTCTTCAAGTTCTATGTTAAGTTCATGTTGTTGTTTGTTAGATGTGCGCATGATGTGTGCAATGCAATGGCTGATTGAACTTGTTGTATATGTTTGTAGTTGCACAAAATTCTCCCCAGTTGGTTGCATCCATATAGTAGTTGGTTGTCCATATGCTCTGCAGTTGCACTACTTGTCTTGGTCAGTTGGTTTACTGTTCCTAACTGTTTGTACTAGTCGGTTGTCTACATTTTGTTCAGTTGCATAAGTTGCCTACTGATTTGGTTGCATCACTATACTAGTTGGTTGTCCATGTGTTCTACACTGGACACTAGTTGCCCTGCTTAGTTTGCTTGCTGTTTTGTGCTAGGTTGGCTGTCTACGCGTCGTTCAGTTGCACAAGTTGCCTGATTAGTTGGCTGCATCCATGTACTAGTTGGTTCTATACTTCATTTGCGCATCTTCTAACTATGTTTTCTTTTCTTGTATTTCCCCCACAGGCTAAAAATGTTATAATAGGAGGGGAAGCTGATGGCAATGAAGGAGATGTATTTTTCTCATTTTTTCTACATATTTGAGTTGCTTTCAACTTATCCATGTATTCTTATGTCCTTTTTTCATGTTTTTTGGTTGCTTAATTAGGGTTTTGGAAGTCAGTCCCTTCGCCGGAACTCAAAGCGTGCTGCTAATCGCCAGCCATGCCCAAAACGTAGTGTTGAGCAGGGAGAGGAAGTTGAGGTAAGGGCATGCTGATTACACATTCACCTTATTTTGGGTCATATGATAATTTTTTCCATACCCATGTTTTTTATTTTCTTAGGATGTTGATCGGTTTCGGGTTGTAAAGCGGACTAAACGTGCAGCAGCAGCAGGGCGAGCTCAATCATCTACTAGGGTAAGTAAATCCTTGAATATCAATGTTTCTCGGGTTTTTAGGGGCTGATGAAATTATGATGTCGTTAGCACAACTATTTTTGTTCTAGTTGCTCAATTACCATCTTGTAGTTGACATCACTGATCATCTTGATGTGCATATAGTTTTCACAGAAGTTGACATGAGTTGGCATCTTTGTAGTTGACATCATTGGTCACCATTTTTGTGTAGGAAGCAGTTGGTGGAGGAGATGCCTCATCTTCCGCAGCAGATGCTGAGGTATGTGGTTTTTTTGTGTGTGTTTATGAGCTATTGAATTGTTTCTTGCAAACCTTTTTTTAGTTGTTGTTATCTTCTTTCCAACATCATGCTTTATCCTTGCAAATCCCCTAGAAATTTTTGTGGTTGCCAGGTCTAGTATGTTTTCCTAGTTTTCTTGCAGGTTGCACACTGGTAGTCTTCAGTTGCCATGATGAGCTTTCTTAGTTGCACAAAAACATCATATTAGTTGGCATGATCCATTTTATGTTTATATAGTTTTTGCAATACTTATCCACATGATCATTGCTAGTTTTTTCACAGTCCAGTTTTCTGTCCTATGTTTAATTTTTTTTTTATTTTTTCATCATCAGGCCAGCGGTGAAGGAGTTGAGGTGGCTGCCCGAGAAGATGTGGAGCGACCATCACAAGCTGGCAGGTTAAGGGCATCACCAAGGCAGTTTGCGAAGTTCAACAGCTCGCTATCCCCGCCACAGAAGTCTGAGCTAGTTTCAAGGTTGTTTGGGGGCCTCTTGAACTTATCAGATACACTTCCAGGGGACTTCGGTAAATTCTTGGTGCAGTCCTACCAGCTAGAGACATCTGAAATGGTGCTCCCGGGCAGGGGAAAGTATCCGTGTCGATGCTGACAGTGTTCAAAGGTTATTTGATCTGGTCAAAAAGTCAGATATAAAGTTGACAAGGATACAACTAGGAGATTCAGAGAGACTTTCAACATACATGGAGATTCTCATCCCCAGATCACTACATGGACCAAGATGATCAATGATATGGGGGGAAGAACGGTTTTTTGTGGCCTGGCTTGCGGTTGCATTCAGCACTTTCCTAGCACCAACCACGGCCCTGAGGCTGAGCCCAAAGTGCTACAGACTCGTGCTAGATCATCAAAACCTCAAGAACACAACCATCTACCTTTTTGTAGCAGTCTAGCAGAACACATTAATGAAGCTTTTCGGAACATGGACCAGGCGAAGCAAACTGTTTGCTGCTGCTTGTATCACTTGATGGTGAGTGAAAACTAGCACTTCCATGTGTTTTTCTTCTTTTTGTGCAGTTATAGTTTCTAAAATTACCCCTCATAATAACTGAAATTTGGTTTTTCTTTTTTGGTTCTGCGGCAGATCATGTACCTTGACGCACTCGTTCATGACATCTCAGTAAGCAACTGTGCGATACGATCGAATGCATGGGACAGTAACCTAATTGCCAAGGTGATCAAGAAGGACACGATCTCTCCTGGTGTGTTCGGCAAATTACAAGTGAATTCCCTTTCATTTCTTAAAAAAATTGGCTATTTTTATGTTCTATTCATTTCTGCCCAGTTTAATTCCTTGGTAGCTGCATATACGATTTTGAGATCAGCTTTTTGACACTTCTTGGTAGTTGCACAAAAACTGTAATCAGTTGGCACAATACTGCCTGTAGTTCCACAGCTTGTAGCTCTAGTTTGGCATGTGGTCACATGTTACAAGTTGCACAGTTTTACTTATCTTGTTGCACAGATGTGTGACAACAGTTGGCAGTAAATTCAATGGCTGATTGAACTAGTTTTTGGTTTAGTTGCACAAAATTCTACCTAGTTGGTTGGATCCCTTTTTTTAGTTGGTTGTTCACATGTTCTGCACTTTGCATTAGTTGTCTTCCTGTTTGTACTAGGTTGGTTGTCTATTAGTCTGCTTAGTTGGGGGTTGGCTATCCTTATGTTTTGCAGTTGTTTGCATATGTTGTTCAGGTGCACAAGTTGGTAGAAATTTAGGTAGAGATTTAGGTAGGTACTTTTTGGTAGTTGCGCAAAAACTGTAATCAGTTGGCACAATAATGCATGTAGTTGCACAGCTTGTGGCTCTAGTTTTGGCATGTTTCAGATGTTCATTTTTGTATGAGACATCATATGTTTCAAGTTGCACATTTTTACTTATCTTGTTGCACAGATGTGTGACAACAGTTGGCAGAAACATTTTTTTCACGTGACCTGTGGGGTGCACTTTTTTTGGTTTGTGCAGTTGCATACATGTAGAATCCTGTCTGCCCAGCATTTTGCTGTAGTTGCACAAGTTATTACATTCTGTTTTTTGTACAACACAATATCTATTTTGATAACCTTGTCCTTTCTTTTTCTCCTTTTCACATCGCTTAAAGAGGAGTATAGGGGCACGAAGTAGACACCACTGTTTGGTGGTCTTTTGCAAGATCAAGCATTCGTTGCATCCAAATTACCACTAACGTACAATCCACAGGTAAGTCTTTTGCATAAAGGAGTTTCGATCATTTACCAACATTTCTTTTTTTTAATTGTTTATAATTGAATGAGTACTCAATTTTTTGTTGTGTTGATGCAGAAAAAGGTTGCCAAAGTGGTCAATGACTTGTGCAAGGCAGTAACTGAATAGGTTGACACCTTCATTGAAGCAGTTGCTGTAGGACCTTGAAGTATGTCTAGAGGGGGGGTGATTAGACTGCTTGACCAATAAAAACTTAACCTTTTCCCAATTTTAGAGTTTGACAGATTTTAGCTATTTTAGGACAAGTCAAGCAATCATCACACAATTCAAGCAAGCATGCAAAGAGTATATAGGCAGCGGAAATTAAAGCATGCAACTTGCAAGAAAGTAAAGGGAAGGGTTTGGAGGATTCAAACGCAATTGGAGACACGGATGTTTTTGGACTTCAAATCTTTGAAGGAAAGTTCCCGGATTGGCAAAAACCCTTTTGATTTGGGAAAATCGGGACCCGAGATTTTTTCCCAATGAAATCCCAGGGCCAAAATTTGAAAATTTTTTCTTCCACCATTGCAAATCGGGTCCAACCAGAAATTGGGCAAATGTGGAAAGGTGGATTTTGTGGAGCAATACCCATTTTCATTTGGAATCAAAAACTAAACCCTTTTACTTTGGGAAACTCCTAAACCCTTGGTTTAAGGTCCAATTTTACTCCTTTGCTTGTTTTAAACCTTAAAATTTGCTTTCCCTTTAATTTTCAAAGGGCCATTCAAGGTTAATTTTGGAATTAAAGCACAAGAAAATTATCATTTAAAAACCCCATAAACCTTTTTGATTGCCCTTGGATGGGTTATTTGTTCGCTGAAAGCCTTTCAAATTTTGGGTTTAAAAGAGTTTTTACAAAGAGTGTATGTGGGAAAACAAGAATATCCCTCCTGAAGGCTATGAAAAAGGTTGTTTTGTGGCCCCTTTTTGGGTGGACCTTTGGCTTTTTGAAAGGGGGTATTTCCCATCAAGATTGAAAATCCCAATTTTCGGGCCCAAAAATTTTCGTTGCACAAAAATTTTGGCCCCATTCTTTTCTGGAATTTATTTCCGTACTCAAAAAGATTGAAGGCCAACCCTTTGGCAAAGAGGATAATACCGGGAAAAAACTTTGGGTTAATCAAACCATAAACTTTTCCCAAAGTTGCAAACTTCAGAATTTCTTAACAAACCCCAATGGTATTTGGCTTTGGTTTCCATTCTTGTGCCCCTTAAAAATTTCTTTTCATTGGGGTTTTTTTTGTCAAATTCCATTTTGTTAAATTTTACCGAGGTTGAAAATGCGGAAATTTTAAATGGTCCAATTAAGCAAATTTTGAAAATAAGGACCAACCATTGCCCTTTTGAAACCCTCTTTGGATGAAGGCTTAATTTGGGCTTCAGAAACTAAAAAGGGCCAATTTTTTAAAGAGGGTTTTGCGATAACCCAAACTTTCAACAAAAAACCCAAAGTAGGGAAGTTTGAAGAACTTTAACCCCACCCTACTTCCCAAGGTTTGGAAAATTTCAAAAGCCTGTGGAATTTGATATGATGCCAAAATCCCTTTAAAATGCTTCGAAACTTCGCTTTGAAAAGGAAGGGTGGACCCGGTTTTACAATGCAATTAAGAAAAGCCCTTGGACTTTTGTGGGGAAATGGCCAAACCGCAAAACAAATGGGTGTTGAAAAGAAATAAGATTGAGATGAAAATGCTAATGGGCAATAAAATTTGGGTGAGCTGGCAATTGGTATTATCCCCCAAACCCTGCAAATTCATAAAGATTAAAACCTTATGGGAATTTGGAGAAATTTAAAAAGGTTTTAATAAAACCTACATACCGGGTTAAAAATTTTTCCCCAAGTTGAAAGGTGCCCGAAGTTTGATAAAACTCCAAGGGGTATTGGTTGGGTGGTGGCCATTTTCAAATATATTAAAAATTTATTTTGGAATACCTATTTTTGGGTTTTGGAAAGATTACTGGAAATTTGGATTCCAAGGGAATCACCAAATAGAATTGGAAGGGTTTTTCCAACAATCCCAAAACCTGGGCCAAACCAAAACAAAGAGAAAAGGGAAAGGGAATAAGAACTAAAAAACGCAAAAAGTATCCCAGTTGGGGCCAAGGGCTTGGGACAAATGTTGGGAATCGCCGATGTAAAAAGGGTTTCCTTTCTTTTGTTAAAAAAATTTTTTTTTGAAAAAAGGTAAAGAAGGCGAAAGACGGAGGGGGCCTAGAACAAAACTGCAAAAACCGGAAACCTTAAATTTGGAAAAAAAATAAAAAGGGGGAAAAATTTTTTAAAAGGAAATGAAATTTAATCTTTTCCAAACCCAACCAAAAACCCCAAAATTTGCCCTTTGCAAAACCCAAAATTTTTTATTCCCCCTTTTCCCACCCAAATCTTAAAACCCCCCGGTGAAAAGGGGAAGATTTGAAACCTCCCGGATTTTCCCCCCTAAAAAAAGGGGTTTAAGGGGAAACCCCCCCGCTCCCGGGGCCGATCCCTTTTAAATTTTTTTAAAAAAAATTTTGTAAAAGGGAGGTTTTGCAAATTTAAAAATTTTTTTCAAAATTTTTGGGAAATTTAAGAATTTTTCAAAAAAAGGGAATTTTTTTCGTTATTTAAACCGGAAAAAATTTTTTAATTTTAAAAGGTCCGTTTTTACACTCAAAAACTTTTAAAAAAAAATTACCAAAGGAAAAAAGGGCATTTGGAAAATTTAAGGGAAATAGAAAAAATCCTTTTTGGGAAAAAAAGGATAAAAAAAGGAAAATCCCAAAGGGGAAGGGAAACCCAAATATGGGGGGCCCCCTCCCAAAAAGGGGCCTGGGAAAGGAAGGGTTCCCAAAATGGATAGATTAACCCAAAAATACCCCCCCCTTTTCCCCCCCAAACCCCAAAACCCCAAAACCCAAAGATTTTAAAAAGGGGTTTTGGGAAATGCCAACCCCCGAAAAGCCCCCGAATGAAAACAAAAACCTTTAACCCCGAAAAGGCTCGCCGGGGCCCCAGGCCTCCCGGGAGGGTCCCCTTGGGGGTTCCCCTCCCCCTTTTTCGAGGGGTGAAAAAATTAATTTGGGAAGGGTTAAAAAAATGCAAATTAAAACCCAAGGGGAAAGGAAACCCCAATTTTGGAAAAGGATTGGGGGGGAAAAAAGCCCGGGGTTTGGCCCAAACACCAATTTGGGAATAACCCAAGGAAAAAATTTTAAAAAGCAAGTTTTTTCCCTCCAAAACTTGGGGCCCAAATTTCTTGGGCTGACACCCAAAACTTTATTGGACCCAAAAGGGAAATGGTTTGAAAAAGGGGATTTAATTTTCAAAACCCCCCGGAGGTAAAAGAAACCCAGTAAATGCCCCGGGGCCCGGGGCCGACGGACAAAAATTTGGGAAGCCTAAAAAAAAGGGGAAAATAAAAAAGGTTACCCGTCCCAAAAGGGGCACCCGGGCCCTTTAGCCAAAAACCCCCCGCAAGAAAGGGCCCCGAAGGGCAAAGGGGAAGGGAGCCTTGTTTTAAGGGGTAAAAAACATTTTAAAAACCCCAAATTTTGGGGAAAATTATTTTTAAAAAAACCCCCTTTCTAATTTAAAAAAAAGGGGATAAAATAAAGGAAAGGAAAACGGGGTTTGGGGCCCAAAATTTTCCAAAATGGCCTTTTAAAGGAAAAAACCCCATTTCCAAAAGGGTTCCCTGGAATTTTGTCAAAAGGGCCCCCAAACAACCAAAAATTGGGAAAACCCCCAAAAATTCCCCACCTCTTCCGGAAAGGGCCCACCCCGACTGAAAGGGGGTGACGGGTTTTTTCCCCAAACCCGGGAAAATTTGACCCTTGAAACCGGCGAAACCCCCGGGGAGACCCCCTTGCCCGAAACGGGCTAGCCCCAAAGGGGGGCCCCGGGGTGGGTTTTGGGCCCGCCCCTAAAAATTTTCCCCGCAGGGGTGGAGTTAAAGGGGTTTAAAATTTAGGGGAAATTTGGGGTTGGGTTTAAGGGGCCCAAAAGAAAGGGAAGAATTTAATTTTCCAAAACAAAGGGGCCAAAATAGAAGGTTTCCCAGTCTTTTTCCCCACGCCCATATTCCCCGGGTTTCCCCTTCCCCCGAAAACCCCCCCTTTGGTAGGGTTTTTGTCCCCGGGGTTAACCCCAATTTGTTTTTTTTTTTTCCTTTTTTTTTTAAAAAATTTGGGTTTTAAAAGGAAAATAAAAAAGGGTCGGAAAGTTAAATGGATTTTTGAGTCCCAATAACTTGGGTATTTACCAAGGAAGGGATTTGGGCCCCGAAAGTGTTTAGAACGCCCAACCCCTTTAGCCAAACCCCCAAGGAAAATTTTTGGGGTTTTCCCCAAAAAGGGGGGCCAAAAACCCCGAATTTTAAACCTCAGGGGAGGGAGAAAAGCCCAAAAAAATTTAATTTTCCAAGGAAATAAGGTGGGTTGGGAAAAAAAAAGAAATTCAAAAAACAAAAGCTATTGGGAAAGAATTTAACCCCAGCGCACTTTCAAAGCTTCCCGAATAAAAAAACCCCCGTAAATGGGGGTTTCAAAGATTTAAAAAACACAGTTTGGGAAAGGGGAAAAATGTTTGGGGAAAGGGAAAGGGTAAAAGCAAAAAGCCGGAAACCCCGCAGTTCTAAAAAATAAAGGGGGTTATTGGCCGATGGGAACTAAGGGAATTTTGGCAAAGAAACCCTTTTGGCCCTCAAAACCTTAAAACCCAAATTAAAGGGGGGGACCCCGAAAAAGGCCAGGGTTTTTCTTTTCCCCCTTTTTTTTCCCAAATTGATTTATACCCCCCAAATGGGCCCAAAGAAAAGTTTTAAACTAAAAACCCACGGGAAATTATTAAACCTTTCGGGGGGGGCCCCCTTCCAAAAAAATTTAAAAAACCAAAGTGCCCACCCTTTCAATTTCCTTTCCTACATGCACTCATCACCAAGCATAGTGAATGATCACATAAGATAGATAGGATAATATCAAGCATGCATAAGTGTAGCTTATGATCAAACACATGATCATCAATGTCTCACAAGCATAGTATCTCAACCAAAAGCAAACAAAGTTTAAAAACCACCAAATAAAGCAAGAGAGAACAAAAGCAACACTCTCTCTCTCAAAGCCTATGATCTATACATTTTTCTCCCCCTTTGGCAACAAGTTACCAAAAAGTTCATTGAAAATGCATACTGCTAGATCGACTCTCAGGCTTGATCTTCTAGTGGTGGTGTCCTGATAGCTCCTTGGACGAAGGCTTGAGTTGAAGTAGAGGTCTTTGGAGTGGATGCTGGAGCTGGTTGCACCGAACTGTTGGGGTAGTAGCTGGTCTTTGAAGTTGTTGCTCTAGTGTCATCACATCGCACTCGCAACTGACCTCTGGGCTCTGGGTACTCTGGCAAACACATTTGTGGTAGTCTTGCCCTTCCTCTCCTGCATGTCATCCTGTAGGATCTCTACAACTGACTGAATCTCAGTTACTTTGACATCTAGATCATAGAATTTTTGTTCCATGATTCTTTCAAGGCTCTCCTGATTCTGAGTGAGGGTGGCCAGTCCTTTCTCAATCCTCGAAGTTGATGCTATCAAGTAACCAAGCTGCTCCTGTTTGGTTTTCAAGAAATATTCAGATGCCTCCTCTTGAGTTGGCATCTTGGCAGCCTTCTCCTTATTTTCCTTCTCCTTCTTCTCCTGAGCTTGAACTGATTGTGGATCATCTTCATTCATGACAACCTCATTGTCCTCAAAGTCTGGATAAAGTGGAAAATGTTCCTTATCCAACTGATATTTCCCTGTGCCCATCTTTGAGTTGATCAATTCCTGAATCTGAGGTGCATATCCACAGCTCCTCTTCTGATCTGCTGCAGTCCTCTTGATTGTTTCAATTATTAGGCTCATGACTTTGAACTTCTGTGGCACATCAAACACATGCAGCATGTTGATGGCATGTCCTCTGATCATGTTATGGTCACCAGACTTGGGCAATAAAGTGTGCCTCAGAATCCAATTGATGGTTGGCAACCCTGACAGCAGAAAGTGAACTGATCCAAACTTGTGAGTCTCAACTGCCTTGTCTGGAATTTCCTTGTACATGTGAGCCATGGAGTTGTGACCCAACTTCTTCTTTGCATAAATGTCCAGGTCATCCTCATCTTCCTTGGGGGCATTTATCAGACTTGCCCATTCTTCAACAGTGGATTGGTACCTTGTACCTTCAGACATCCAAACAATTCTACCATCTGGGTAAAAATGTGCTATGGAGTAGAACTGCATGATAAGCTCATCATTCCAGTTGGTGAACTTCTGTCCAACAGAATTAGCAACTCCAGAAGCAACAAAGCTTTCTTGCACTCCAGGATAGTGCTGCTCATTGTCCTTGATGTAGATCTAGTCGACCCACCTCATGTCACAAACTATGGGCTTCTTGTCCAACAGAATTGTTTCATAAAAGTCTTGTTGTTCCTTTGTATGGAACCTGTAGTCAACAACAGTTCTTCTTCTTGAAGCATATGGATCTTCCATCCTCCACAGTCTCAGCCCTGAATCCTTCCTGATTCTCATGTCCTCAGCCACAGGATGGGCATCATTATGGTCTGGTATCTTGGGCTTGAGCTTTCTTAAGACCTGTCCTTCTTCATCCTCATCTTCAGCAACATTGGGCACTGGGGCCTTGTTCTTCTCAGCAGCTAGAATACTCCTAGTATTCCTCTTTGGAACTTGCTTGGCCTTGGAGGCAGCTTTGGGTGCATCCTTGGGCTTGGATGTTGCAGCCCCTGATCTGATTGCATCACCCATAAGCTTAGGTGCCTTAGGTGCTGGTGCAGCATCTTCTTCCTCTTCTTCAGAATCTCTTCTCATAGAGGGCTTTCCAAGGACCTTGGCAGTTGTGGTTCTTGCTCTCTTCTTTTTCTTGTTCTGATCACCATCATCCTCTGATTCAATTGTGAACTTCATAGTTTCACCAGTGGGGACTTTCTGAGGTTTGGAAGAAGTGACTTTCTTCTCAGGTGCTTCTTTGGGTTGAGCCTGAGCTGGCACTTGAGTGGACTTTCTGGCCTTTGGCATTGGTGTCCTCTTGGCAGGAACTTTCTTCTTCAGACCTGGCTTAGTGCTATGAGCAGAGCCATATTCCTTTGAGCACCACTTTCTTGGAAGTGGCCTCATCTTCCTCAGCTTTGTAATCTTCATCCTCAGAATCTGATGTTCTTTTCCTCCTTTGCCTAGTAGCAGCCTTAGGCAAGTTGCTAGGAGTACTTCTGCTCCCTTCATCTGTAGTTGAGGGACTAGTGCCCTCACTCAAGTCCATCTGCTCTTCTGACCTGTTTTGGCTGTCACTCTAATCTGACATACTGCAAAAGCTGACTTCTGACCCTGTGAAGAGTTATAGATGAGATAGAATAGATTAGCATCACAAAATGCAGAGATTTTTGCAAAAGAATGATTCAAAAGTTCAGTTTTAGTTTTCCACAGAAAGCATTTCGGATCAACCGATTTTCAAACTCGGTGATACCGAAGCAGTTTTGGAACCTAAACTGATGATCTCGGTTGGACCGAGTCACAGTTCGGTGGCACCGAGACTGCTAGGGTTTCACAGAATCCTCAAATCGGTCGCACCGATTAGTAATTTTCGGTCAGGCCGAGAGTCACTAGTGTAATGGCATAAGCCAAATTGGTGAGACCGAGTTTTTCAACTCGGTGGGTCCGAGATGGTTTCGGCGGAAACCTAACCCTAAAAATTTGAATCTCATCTAATCTATGGACTACTTTGGCTGGATAGAAGAGTTTCAATCGTGGCAAGATTCAATAAAAATACAATGTGCTTGGAATCAGACGTGGATAGCACAAAGGTCAAGTCCATACCCTAACTTGGCGGTGGACTTGCTACGGCAGCAACGGCGGGGACGAAATCCGTTGACGGCGGCGGAGACCAGCGACAGGAGGGTGCTAGCGACGAGCAGACGATCCGGAGACCTCCGATGGCAGAGCGAGCTATTGCGCGGGCGAAGGGTTTCGGAGAAATTTCCAAAATTTTGCCCGTGGCTATATATAGCCTGACCCTGTCGGTGTGACCGAGTGGAACAACTCGGTGGCACCGAGATGCATAACTGCGTTCAGTTACAGCAAATCGGTGAGACCGAAAAGTTCAAATCGGTTGCACCGAGATTAAAAACTCAGATCAACTTAATGATCTCGGTAGGACCGAAATGGAGGAATCGGTCTGACCGAGAATCACAAAGAGGTTTTGGAAGTTTAAGTCTATGATGAATCGGGGACTCCGAGTGCTCCTCACACAGTGGTTCGAATCTGACTAGATCAAATTTTGTGATGTAGCATGAATAGAGTTTGAGATGAGAAAAGCATAGATAGCTAAAGAAGGTTCTTAGGCAATCTTGTCCATCCACTTGGCAAAAAGAAAAAGAACCCAAACAATCAAAACAACAAGTGGATGTCCTTGAATGAGTAAAATATGCACCAACATGCTCACACAATAAGATGGCAAATGAAATATGTGTCAAAGCATGCACAACCAATTCTAGCATCTATCAAACAATTAGCGATGACTAGGTCATCTATGTATGAGTATATTGACTTAGGAGTCAAATGAGAACATTTGATCATAGGTCATACTCATCGTTTAAGCTCAAGTGAGGTTACCACTTTTACATAATGCATTGATGTATTCACACCATTAGAGTTGCTTTGACTCAATTCTTAGAGTTAAGCTCCCCCTAGATGTGAGATCCCCCCTTAGAGGGATGAACTAACCTTGGGTTTTGTCGATGATGACTTCATGTAGGGGTTGAAGATGTGGATGCTCAATGTTGATGTAGATCATTTGGAGCAATCCTTTGGAGTGAGTTGCACTTTCAACTTACCTACATGGGTTAGTCCCACAAGAAACAAACAAGAATATCCATAGACATAGAGTGATGCACACACAAGATGATGTCCATGAAATCATTAGGTTACCTTGTCCCTTGCCTTACCAACATGAGGGTTTGTGACTCCTTGAACTAGTGCAAGATGTGGAAGTTGATTGCACTTGTTCTTGCCATAATGATATGAGTGAAGAATGTTGGCGGAGTCACCCTCAAGAACTCTCTAGTTCTTCTTCTTCGGGATCCACATCATCTTGATGGGAATCCTTGGAGTTGTAGTTGTACTTGATGAAGTAGAACTTGACGTAGTCTTGGGAACCCACTTGAACGAGGCTTTAGGTGCTTCTTCAAATGCATCAATCTCTTCTTGAAGCTTGTCCTTGCCTTTGTTCTTGTGGTCTTGTGGTGGAAGTTCATCTTGAGCTTGTGTTCCCTTGAAGGAAGTAGGATCATACTTCTCTTGTTGAGGAACAAACTTCGTCTTGGGGTATTGATCTTCTTCCCACTCAACTCCATTGACATTGAACTTTCATTCAAAACCAACACCTTGATTCTTCCGGTGCCTTCCTTGCTTGCATACAATTTCCTCGAATTGCTTACTCCCGGCAAGGCTCTTGTAAACACCTTTCACTATAATTCCCTTCAATAAGCTATTTTCTTGCTCAAGTGTAACTTGGCTAAGCGAATCATTAGTGGAATCAAGAGAACTACTAGAAGCAACAATATTGGATTTGACATTACTATTGTTACTACTAGAGGAAGTACCTTTCTTGTACTTGTTACTAGACTTGACTTGAGGCATGTAAGTAGATAAGAGTAAACGCTTGGCAATGTAAGAAGAACTTTTCTTGCAAAGATCATCATTGATTGCTTTTAAGAACTCATGCTCTTGCTCAAGATTGAGCTTTTCAAAGCATAACTTCTCATGAGCCCTTAAAAGTTCTTGATGATCTTCGTAGATAGTTTCATGAGCTGAGCTAACTTAAGAGAGTTTAGTTCTTTAGTTAGAAGCTCAATCTTCTCCGTATCATTGCCATTCGTTTTATCTTGATTAGCATGATTAATTGACGTTTCATCATAGTATTCATCACTAGAGTTGTCAACAAGTAAATCATCATCCACAAGCAAGTCATCTTCATCACTATTGAAATCAACATACTCAGGATGTGTTACCTTTGGACCTTTGGCCATGAAGCATCTTCCAACACCTTCATTTGGTGAGTCAAATATGTCGTAGGAGTTGGTTGACACAAGTGCTAGACCGGAAACACCTTCATCTTGAGTATATTCGGAGTCGGAGTGATAGCTTCTCTCGGAGTGATTGTCGGAGTCGGAGCTGGATACCCATTCACCAACATGAGCTTGATGTCTTCGTTTTGTGTAGCTCCTTGATCACTTGTCCTTCCTTTCCGAATCCTTGCTTCTCCGTGAGGGTCTTCGTTCATAACGATCATCTCTACTCCTCCTCTCTCTTGGTGGTGATTCTTCTCTTTTGCTCCTTCTTCTTGGAGAATCTTCTCTTCTTTTGTAGGGTGTTGTACACTCATTGGAGTAGTGTCCGGGTCTCCCACAATTGTAGCAATTGCACTCTCGACTAGAAGATCTTTTGTCATTGTAAGACCTTGACTTGGAGCTTCTTTCTTTGCTTCTACTCTTGTAGAATTTGTTGAAGTTCTTCACCATTAAGCTCAATTCTTCATTGAAGGTTGGTTTCTCACTTGATGATGTGGGGGCTTCACTTGAGGCTTTGTAAGCACCACTTGACTTGTTGTGAAGTTCCTCCTTATCCTTGAGTGACATCTCATGAGCAACAATTCTTCCAATGACTTTCGTTGGCTTGAGATCTTTGTAGTTTGGCACCATTTAAATCAATGTGCACACGGTATCATACTTTCCATCCAATGCTCTTAGAATCTTCTTGATGATGAATTTGTCGGTCATCTCTTCATTCCCTAAGCCGGCAATCTCATTTGTGATAAGAGCAAGCCTAGAGTACATTTCAGCGACACCTTCACCATCCTTCATTTTGAACTTGTCAAGCTGACTTTGGAGCACATCCAACTTGGATTCCTTGACGGACTCGGTACCTTCATGCATATCAATCAAAGTATCCCAAATTTCCTTTGCATCCTCAAGACGGCTGATTTTATTGAATTCTTCGGGGCACAATCCGTTGAATATGATATCACAAGCTTGAGCGTTGTATTGCAGCATCTTCAATTCTTCCGCATTAGCTTCACGGTTTGGTTCTCTCCCATCAAAGAATTCACCTTGCAAGCCAATACAAATAATTGCCCAAATGGCGGGATTATGTCCAAGAATATGCATTTTCATCTTATGCTTCCAACTAGCAAAATTAGTACCATCAAAGTAAGGACCTCTACGGTGATAATTCCCCTCGCTAGACGCCATACTCTCCTAGGTTGTGAAACCACGGATATGACCACAAAAAGCTATGGAAATCAAAGCAAATGGAGACCAAAGCTCTGATACCACTTGTAGGACCTTGAAGTATGTCTAGAGGGGGCGTGATTAGACTACTTGACCAATAAAAACTTAACCTTTTCCCAATTTTAGAGTTTGGCAGATTTTAGCTATTTTAGGACAAGTCAAGCAATCATCACACAATTCAAGCAAGCATGCAAAGAGTATATAGGCAGCGGAAATTAAAGCATACAACTTGCAAGAAAGTAAAGGGAAGGGTTTGGAGGATTCAAACGCAATTGGAGAAACGGATGTTTTTGGCGTGGTTCTGATAGGTGGTGGTATCGTACATCCACGTTGATGGAGACTTCAACCCACGAACGGTAATGGCTGCGTGAGTCCACGGAGGGCTCCACCCACGAAGGTTCCACGAAGAAGCAACCTTGTCTATCCCACCATGGTCGTCGCCCACGAAGGACTTGCCTCACTAGTAGTAGATCTTCACGAAGTAGGTGATCTCCTTGCCCTTACAAACTCCTTGGTTCAACTCCACAATCTTGTCGGAGGCTCCCAAGTGACACCTAGCCAATCTAGGAGACACCACTCTCCAAGAAGTAACAAATGGTGCGTTGATGATGAACTCCTTGCTCTTGTGCTTCAAATGATAGTCTCCCCAACACTCAACTCTCTCTCATAGGTTTTGGATCTGGTGGAAAGAAGATTTGAGTGGAAAGCAACTTGGGGAAGGCTAGAGATCAAGATTCATATGGTAGGAATGGAATATCTTGGCCTCAACACATGAGTAGGTGGTTCTCTCTCAGAAATGTAAGTTGGAAGTGTAGGTTCATTCTGATGGCTCTCTCCACGAATGAAGAGGAGGTGGAGGGTATATATAGCCTCCACACAAAATCTAACTGTTACACACAATTTACTAAACTCGATGGGACCGAATTGTTAAACTCGGTCGAACGATTTAGTAAACCTAGTGAGCGTTAGTGATTTTGATGGGGCGACATGCATCTCGGTGAGACCGATTCGGTTAGGGTTAGGGCATAACGTAATCTCGGTAAGACCGATTACACAAACTCGGTGAGACCGATTTGGTAATGAGCTTTCGAGAGAGTTGGTCGTAAACTTCGGTGGGACCGATTTGCTCTTTTCGTGGGACCGAAATGTTACAAAAAGGAAACAGAGAGTTTACATTGCAATCTCGGTGGGACCGATCGCTCACTTCGGTTAGACCGAAACGTTACGAAGGGAAACAGAGAGATTAAAACCCCATCTCAGTGAGACCGAGATCCCTATCGGTAAGACCAATTTGCTTAGGGTTTGTGGCAGTGGCTATGACTTTTGGAATCGGTGGCGCCGGATAGGAAGAATCGGTGTGACCAATTTTGGCTTTGGGTATAGGTCATTTGTGGATGTGGGAAAGTAGTTGAGGGTTTTGGAGCATATCACTAAGCACATGAAGCAAGAGGCTCATTAAGCAACACCTCATCCCTCCTTGATAGTATTGGCTTTTCCTATAGACTCAATGTGATCTTGGATCACTAAAATGTAAAATGAAGAGTCTTGAGATTTTGAGCTTGAGCCAATCCTTTGTCCTTAGTATTTTGAGGGATCCACTTTCATCATCCATGCCATGCCATTCATTGAGCTTTGCTGAAATAATAGTCTTGGAATAGCATTAGCTCAATGAGCTATATGTTGTTATGAATTACCAAAACCACCTAGGGATAGTTGCACTTTTAGTTGCCAAGATCGATGATGAGGAACCGGATGGTGATCCATATGTACAGCAGACATCAACGGGAACGGCTCCATCACGTCATGCTCCAAAAAGGAAGAGACGGGTTTCACCTATACAAGAAGAAGAAGAGTTCTATGAGGAGGAGTCAGAAGAAGATGATGAAATGGAAGTACCAGAAGATGTTGAAGACGACGGGGAGACAGATGAGGATGAATCAGATGAGGAGGACAAATAGGAGGATGACAAAGAAGAATAGGATGATGATGATGATGATGAGGAGGAGGAGGAGGAGGAGGAGGAGGACAAAGGAAAAGAGGACAGAGGAGAGGAGGAGGGCAAGGAAGAAGATAGTGAGGCAGAGGAGGAGGAGGAACAAGAAAATGAGGCCAAAGAAGGAGATGGAAACAAAGCTACAGCAATCGATGGTAGTGAGGGGGAAGGAGATGACGAGGAAGAAGACGAGGATGCCGATCCTGATGATCAAGAGGGATCCAATAGAGGCAGTGACAGTTCAGATGATGACGATGACAATGCCCCTGGTTCTGGTGGTACAGGCGGCAATACAACCAGGGTGAGTAGCAGATCTGCCAACCCTGCCAGCAGCAGGAGCACACTACAGATGTTGATTGACAAAACTTGCTAGAAAGACAATGATACGTCTCCAACGTATCTATAATTTTTTATTTTTCCATGCTATTATATTACCCCTTTTGGATGTTTATGGGCTTTATTTTACACATTTATATCATTTTTGGGACTAACCTACTAATCGGAGGCCCAGCCCGTATTGCTGTTTTTTTGCCTATTTCAGTATTTCGAAGAAAAGGAATATCAAACGGAGTCCAAACGGAATGAAACCTTCGGGAGCGTGATTTTTGGAACGAACGTGATCCAGAGGACTTGGAGTGTAAGTCAAGAAGCAGCCAAGGCAGCCACGAGAGGGTAGGGCGCCCCCCTATAGGGCGCGCCCCCTGTCTCGTGGGCCCCTTGGGCAGCCACCGACGTACTTCTCCCTCCTATATAAGCCTAGGTACCCCGAAAACATTCAGGGAGCCAACGAAACACAATTTCCACCACCATAACCTTCTGTATCCGCAAGATCCCATCTTGGAGCCTTCGTCAGCGCTCCGCCGGAGGGGGAATCGACCATGGAGGGCTTCTACATCAACACCATAGCCCCTCTGATGAGTTGTGAGTAGTTTACCACAGACCTTCGGGTCCATAATTATTAGCTAGATGGCTTCTTCTCTCTTTTTGGATCTCAATACAATGTTCTCCCCCTCTCTTGTGGAGATCTATTCGATGCAAACTCTTTTTGCGGTGTGTTTGTCGAGATCCGATGAATTGTGGGTTTATGATCAAGTTTATCTATGAGAAATATTTGAATCTCCTCTGAATTCTTTTATGTATGATTGAGTTATCTTTGCAAGACTCTTCGAATTATCAGTTTGGTTTGGCCTACTAGATTGATCTTTCTTGTCATGGGAGAAGTGCTTAGCTTTGGATTCAGTCTTGCGGTGTCCTTACCCAGTGATAGCAGGGGTTGCAAGGCACGTATTGTATTGTTGCCATCGAGGATAAAAAGATGGGGTTTATATCATATTGCATGAGTTTATCCCTCTACATCATGTCATCTTGCTTAATGTGTCACTCTATTCTTATGAACTTAATACTCTAGATGCAGGCAGGAGTCGGTCGATGTGTGGAGTAATAGTAGTAGATGCAGGCAGGAGTCGGTCTTCTTGTTGCGCACGTGATGCCTATATACATGATCATGCCTAGATAATCTCATAATTATTCGCTTTTCTATCAATTGCTCGACAGTAATTTGTTCACCCACCGTAATACTTATGCTATCTTGAGAGAAGCCTCTAGTGAAACCTATGGCCTCCGGGTTTATCTCTTATCATATTTGCTTCCAATCTACTTTTATTTGCATCTTTACTTTTTGCATCTATATTATAAAATACCAAAAATATATTTATCTTATCATACTATCTCTATTAGATCTCATTTGCACAAGTGGCCGTGAAGGGATTGACAACCCCTTTATTGCGTTGGTTGCGAGTTCTTTGTTTGTTTGTGTAGGTGCGTGGGACTTTTGAGGAGCCTCCTACTGGATTGATACCTTGGTTCTCAAAAATTGAGGGAAATACTTACGCTACTATTGCTGCATCACCCTTTCCTCTTCAAGGAAAACCAACGCAAGCTCAAGAAGTAGCAGACAAGAATCTGCCAAAGTCAAAGAAAAATGATGAAGCGGAGTCTCGGGGTAGCATTGACATGTTCAAGCTGTGCAACATGAAGCCAGCTTTGCCAACCACCTTCCCTGTGCCAGATTTCTATGAGCGAGAGTAGTGTCACAAGATTGATTTTGTTGTTGACCAGAATCTGTTCTTCTTGAGTAAGGCTGAAAAGAATCCAGTTGGCATGGAGGAAGTAGGGAAGGGTCTTGATTGGGTTCATTCGAAGGAGAAATAAAAGGAATATTTGAAGCAGCTTCCAGATATCAGCTCCAGCAAGAGCAAGGCAACATCTGTGACAAACCCTCATGTGGTCCAGAAGAGCAAAGGAGTTACAATGAAGAAGAATTTGAAGTTGCCTCAAACCAAGAAACAGATGCCGAGGGAAGATGCAGAAATAAATGTGGACAAGGAAGCTATGGCGGAAACTGTTGTGCCAACTGTAGTGATCAGAGAGCCAACCACCACTCAAGATGTGTCAGCAATACCTGTTGAGCCTACAACCATCACAGGAGTTCAACAGATCAAGGGGAAGATTTCTCTGTCAACAGTCCCACCTAAACTAGCTAAGCAGCAAAAGATTGTCAAGTTTGCCAAGGGCACAAAGGACGAACAGGGCAGAAAAGGTGTGGGGTCCAGACACGAGACAGAACAACGTGCCATATCCAATGCTACAGGATTGCCAAGTTCTGCTAGTTTGGTGCCACCTCAGGCTGCAAAGGTGTCAACTGCAGATACCAGTGTACCAACTGAAGTGGTCACACTCAAAACTAGCAGAGTTGTTCGGGAAGACTCAACTGCAACTGCAAGCCCCAAGGTGACAATTCATAGAGATTCTTCAATGCCAAACATGGAAGGAGGTTGACAATCTGTCAAACTGCCGTCTCCAAGAGCTATCACAGAGCATCCAAGCAAGTCTGCATCATCAAGAGCTGATTTTCAGAACACATTAACACAAGAGGAGGTGTTCTGTAACACCCCGGATCCGATGCGCCAGGTGTCCGTCAGTTATTCGCCTTCGTTGCCATGTCATTTGCTTGCGTGTTGCATTTGCCATGTCATCATATGCATTTCATATCATGTCATCATGTGCATTTCATTTTGCATACGTGTTCGTCTCATGCATCCGAGCCTTTTCCCCGTTGTCCGTTTTGCAATCCGGCGCTCCTATGTCATCCGCGCCCCTCTTCTCTCTTTTAGGTATGCGGGTGTTAAACTTTCTCGGAATGGTCCGAGGTTTGCCAAGCGGCCTTGGTATACTACCGGTAGACCGCCTGTCAAGTTTCGTGCCATTTGGAGGTCGTTTGATACTCCAATGGTTAACCGGGTAACCGTAAAGCCCTCTTTGAGTTGCAGCCCAATACCCCTTCCAAAGTGGCCCAAAGCCCAGCAAACTCCTCTCCATGCTCTCGGTCGTTCGATCACGATCGTGTGGGCGAAAACCGTGCCTCATTTGGACTCTCCTAGCTCCCTCTACCTATAAATATGTACACCTCCCCCTCCAAAATCCCGGTGCAAACCCTAGCCCCGCTCCCCTCGCGCGCCGGACATGTCCACTCCGACCGGACATGTCCATCTTCCACCTCACCCGAACCAATCAGAACATGCCACATCATCGCCGCCGCCTCTCGCTCCAACCCCGTTGCGCCACGTGGCACCTCCGCCGCCACCCGCCGCACTTGGCTTCGGCCTCGCCCGCGGCCCGCCCATCGCCGCCGACATCGCGCCCATGCCCATGATCACCGCCGACCCGCCGCCGGTTGTGCCGCCTCCGGCCCGTCGCGCCAAGCCCGCCGCCCTTCTGCTCCGCTCATGCCCAGCTCTCCCGCGTCGCCGCTCTCCGCCGCCAGCGCCTGTTGCCGCCGCCCGCTGGCTGGGCCGCCGCTCCTCCGCTCGAAGCCTCTGCGCGCCGGACTTCCCTGCGAGTCCGCTCCTCCGCTCGGGAGCCTCGCCGACGCTCCTCGACCTCGCCCGGCCTGATCCAGCGCCGCCGCCCGAATCCGTCGCCCGGCGCCGCCGCTGTCTGCCTGCCCACCCGGCGACCTCGTTCCTCCGGCGTTCCCGTCGCCCGGCCGACCAGATCGGAGGAGCCCGATCCGCTCCGCTCCCTCCGCTTCGCCCTGCTGGGCCTCCCTAAGCCGCCCAGCTCCATCCCCACAGTGGGCCCGTCTCGCCCGCATCACCGCCCGCCCAGCGAATAAGCCTACCAGCCAGCCTCCTCCACCGAACGGGCCGTGGCCCAGGGGTGAGCAGCCCCCAAAACCCCCCCTCTGATCTGTTTCGGGCCAGATTCGGCCCGTGGTTGTTTTTTTTTTCGTCCTGCGAATTTTCCTATTATCCTGTGATTTACTGTTTTACAGAAAAACCCCTCATCTTCATGCATATAATAACTCACAATTGGTGCATCGGATTAAAATAAGTTATATATGTAAAATGCTTAGTTTTTCATCTAATTTCACAATATCCCACTTTCATCCATGTTTAAAATGTTTAAAATGCTGTTTGTTTAAATTTGCATATATGCCATGCTAAAATGATTTATTTCATAACTAAATAACCGTAACTCCGATTTTAATAAACTTTATATGTATTTGGGGTGGAAAAATGCCTAGATTAACATGGTGCACTCATCTTGCATGTTTAACAACTCTAAAATTGTGTTTAGGGCAGAACAGTACCAAATTCATAATATGTTTATGAGGATTTTCCGGAATCGTTGTTTGTTCTTCCGGCCTCATTTAAACTTGCCTAGTTAGGTAGTTTTGTTATGCTTCACCCCTTGCCATGTTAATCAACATTTAATATTGTTGGGTAGCATAACCGAGAGAGAACTAAATAATTAATGTGGTGTTCCGTCAATATGCAACTCGTTGCATATTGAGCTCCACTTAATTTGTAGTGTTGTTTGTTGCACTTTGCCATGCCATGTCATGCCTCATTAAACCGGACATGCATCATACTTGTTTGCGCATCATGCCATGATTATGCGATGGTTGTTTACTATGTTGTTTGCTTCTTTCCGGTTTGCTTCTCTCGTTAGCTTCGGTTTCGTTTCGGAGTGGTGAGGATTCGTTCGACTTCGTCCGTTTGTCTTCTTCATGGACTCGTTCTTCTTCCTTGCGGGATTTCAGGCAAGATGATCATACCCTCGAAATCACTACTATCTTTGCTATGCTAGTTTGCTCGCTCTTTTGCTATGCCAATGCTACGATACCTACCATTTGCTTGTCAGCCTCCCAAAATGCCATGAACCTCTAACCTTTGACACCATTCCTAGCAAACCGTTGTTTGGCTATGTTACCGCTTTGCTCAGCCCCTCTTATAGCGTTGTTAGTTGCAGGTGAAGATGAAGTTTGTTCCTTGTTGGAACATGGAGATGTTGTTCCTTGTTGGAACATGTTACTTGTTGGGATATCACAATATATCTTATTTAATTAATGCATCTATATACTTGGTAAAGGGTGGAAGGCTCGGCCTTATGCCTGGTGTTTTGTTCCACTCTTGCCGCCCTAGTTTCCGTCATACCGGTGTTATGTTCCCGGATTTTGCGTTCCTTACGCGGTCGGGTGATTTATGGGACCCCCCTGACAGTTCGCTTTGAATAAAACTTGTCCAAAGAAGGCCCAACATTGACTTTTACCATTTGCCTCACCTAGCCCTTTTCTTCCCTTGGGTTTCGGAGCCCGAGGGTCATCTTTATTTTAACCCCCGGCGGTGCTCCTTCGAGTGTTGGTCCAACTCGAAGCGATGTCCGGCGCCCCACGGCAACCAGGGTCTATGCCAACCCGACGTCTGGCTCATCCGGTGTGCCACGAGAACGAGATATGTGCAGCTCCTATCGGGATTTGTCGGCACAAATGAGGCTTTGCTGGTCTTGTTTTACCATTGTCGAAATGTCTTGATGTACCGGATACCGAGTCGATCGGAGTGTCTTGGGTGAAGGTTTATTCTTCGATGATCGCGAGAGCTTGTCATGGGCTAAGTTGGGACACCCTGCAGGTATTATCTTTCAAAGCCGTGCCCGCGGTTATGTGGCGATGGGAATTTGTTAATGTCCGTTGTAGAAAACCTGAAGTTGACCTTAATTAAAATACATCAACCGCGTGTGTTACCGTGATGGTCTCTTTCCGGCGGAGTCCGGCAAGTGAACACGGTGTTGGAGTTATGCTTGACGCAGGTTGCTATAGGATCACTTCTTGATCATATTTTTATCGACCGTGCTTTGCCTTCTCTTCTCGCTCCCTTTTGCGATTGTTAGCCACCATATATGCTAGTCGCTTGCTGCAGCTCCACCTCATGCCTTTACCTTACCCATAAGCTTAAATAGTCCTGATCTCGCGGGTGTGAGATTGCTGAGTCCCCGTGGCTCACCAGATTCTTCCAAAACCAGTTTGCAGGTGCCTATGTTTTCGAGCAGGTGACGCAACCAAGCTCAAGGAGGAGCTCGATGAAGATCTTGCCTTTGTGTTGTATCGTTTTAGTTGATCAGTAGTGGAGCCCAGTTGGGGTCGATCGTGGACCTTTGTCGCATTTGGGGTTCTTCTTTTATTTTGGTTCCGTAGTCGGACCTTGATTGTATCTGGATGATGTAATGCTTTATTCATGTATTTGTGTGAAGTGGCGATTGTAAGCCAACTATGTATCTTTTTTCCTTATGTATTACATGGGTTGTGTGAAGATTACCTCACTTGCGACATTGCTTTCAATGCGGTTATGCCTCTAAGTCGTGCTTCGACACGTGGGAGATATAGCCGCATCGAGGGCGCTAAGTTGGTATCGAGCCATCCCGACCTTAGGAGCCCCAACGCTTGATCGTTTTTAGTGGCGAGTTGTGTCTAGAAAAATGTTTTGAGTCATTTAGGATTATATATATCGGAGAGTTTAGGAATTCTATTTACTCCCAGTCCTTCGACCTTCTGGTGAGGTATCCTGACGTAGAGTTTTGACTCTTCTCTTCTCAAATTTCACTAAAAATTTTTTAGGATCACGCGGGTATCTTGGGATCGTTCCGATATTCTTATGACGAGAACATTGTTCTTGGTGCCTCCTGTCATTTAGGGGTTGTGGCAGTGTCCCGGGGAGTTGAGCTCCGAGGTGTTGTCGTCATAATTTTATCGTTGCAGTTCTGGAATACCTGAGTTTAGTACGCCGACATCGAAAATCTCTTTTATGCAGTTGTTGGTGAGATAACCCCGCTAACCCAAGATCTTGAGGTGAGTACGGGAGTATTGCCATGACTTCGTATAACGGATGCTTTTCAAGGTTGAGGTAGACGATTTCGAAGGTTTGTTGGTTATGTGTTGACGGATGGATACACTGGATGTAGGGATTGTTAGTTTGTGTGAGATATTATTGCTCCCTGTATCCCCAACACCAGATTGCATAACCGAAAATTTCGGAGTTTCATAGGTGGGAATTCAAGTAGCTCCTAGGATATCTTTCCGACGGATGTATGATATGAAATTGGGGTTCGGCGTCTAGTGGTCCGCCTATTCACGGTTGGTTTTACATGGTCTCGTTGTGTCTTAAAGAGTCCTTGGCTATGCCGACTGGGACGCTTCAGATGTCATGTGCACCTTGCCTTGTACATGATGGTGCTGTCTGATTGAGCCCGTGTAGGCCCCACCACGAAAACTTGGACGAAATCTCTATCATATGTTTGTTCCGGCTTATTCTGCAAGCCAATCCTTCGTTTTTGTTTTGAGTTGTGGTATTCGAGTTGCTTCAATGTCAAGTGTTGATGCTAGACCTTTCCGAAATGGTGTTCTCATATTCCGATGTGAATACCAATCCTTCTCGACAATCGAGATTGTCATGTCAATCCTTTTCAACCGGCGTGTTTCTCTTCAAGTGGATCAGATCACTTCAACATCAGCAAGACCAATTATCATTTCTTCTCAACGGTGTTTGTTTCATCCGTCCCAAGTTGCCTTTGTTTCCCGCCCACCCACCCTTTTTCTTCAAGGACACAGATTTCTTAATCAAGTATCCATTTATTCACGTGAAGTCTCTTCATTCTTTTCAATCAATGTTTTATCCGGTGATTTCCCATGAAGATGCTCAACAGCTTCAAGTTCATCATCCTTCATTGTTGTCTCTCCTCCGATGGATCCTATTCAAGCTTTCGATATTCATCATATTCTTTTCCTCGTTTATAATGTCTTCTCATACCGGTGCACCTCATTATCATTCTACTTCTCGCTATTTGTTATTCTGGAGTGCTCAAGATATCTCGAAGATTTGTGTTTTGATTCTTAATCCGTTCAAGCTATTTGGAGATTGTTATCTCATTCAAGTCATTTAACTCAACCGGTGCAACATCTCTTTTAAATCTTTTCAATGGTGTTCTTTTGAGTGGGCCCTAACCCACAGGTCTTTTCCCAGGATCTTACCTGACTCTTCTATTTTCCCAGAGCTATCCTAAATTCTTCTCCAAGTTTGACGTAAGAATGAGTTATCATCAGTCAAATGCTTTTCTCCAAGATCTTTCAAATTCTTTTCATAGTTGGCTCAACCTCTTCGCTTTTGATTCTTCCGGTGTGCCTCAATAATTCTTGGTGGTGTTTCTCGTTGTCATTCTCATCATTTGAAGACCGAAGGAGAGTTTATCTCTTAAATCTTGGTCCATTCTCTTGAATATTCATGGTTCTAGCTTGATGCCATCCTCTCATAATTATTTTCGATTGTGAGAATCTTTTTCACCCATCCGGAGCATTGTAGGAGTCTTTCAGTTTCATTCTTTGAAGCCCATCTTCTCAGTATTATTCATTCAAGCTTTCAGCTCTCGTTCTCCAAATCATACCGGTGCATCATTCAAGTATTCTCTAATCAGCTCGTGATCTATTCGTTCATTTGTATCTAAATACCCTCAAGTATCTTCATTCATTTTCCAATTCTTCCCGGTGAATTGTGCCTTTGCTATGTTCTTTTTCAATTCTTACGGTGGTTCTTTCAAGATCTCTCTTCCTTGTTCATCATATCAATTCATTTGTTGTTCTAATCCTACCGGTGGTTCGTTGAAGACCTTCTCAAGTTTTGATATATCTCTTTTAATCCTTGCTACGAGAATAAGTAGTATGCCAAATCCGTTGATTGTCATCAATTTAATTGGTGAAGGATACGCATAACATAATTCTTATTCTGGTTTCATCCAAGTGATTAATTCCTTCTTTCGGAGTTTGTTCATGATGAATAAATTCTTGGCTTCTTGTTGTTCATCTTTCTTTCGGAGTTCTTCATGGAGGCTCTTCATGGTGGGTCGTCAAGGATTCTTTTCATTCTCGATTTGTTCTTCAAGTTTTCTCTTGAAGTTATGATCCGCCAAGCTATACTCAAAATTAAACATGGTGCTTAACACATGTTTTGTTTTGAGGAGCTCAAGCGTTTCTTATCGTGCATTCCAAAGTGCAATTCTTTCTACCTTATCTTTTCAGATGGTGTTATGTCACTCTTGACAATTTCCTTCATGTGTCATGATTCTTACTGTTGTCAAGAATGAGGTATGTTAAATCCATCAGTCTCTTCATTGGAGTTATCTTGGTATAGATTTCACCTAAAGCCTTCCCTAAGGAGTGTCGCTATTTTGGTGCTTATTAATGACCCAAGTTCTTCATTTGTCCTTCCGGTGAAATAAGTTTCTCGTCTCCTTATTGATATCAATCCAATCATTTGTTTCCGTTAGTGGCCGGTTGTCACCTCATAATTTTGAGATGTGTTCCATAAGCCCACAACAAGCTTGTTCTTATCGTTGTTGGTATTGCAACAACTCCGCTATAACCTTCTTGGAAGGGTGCTTTCCAAGATCATTTGTGGCAGAAGTTGTCATTTTCTTCTCCAATGATCTATCTTCTATTCCTTCTTCCGAAGGCATTGTGATGTTGCTCTTTTCACTCATCATCTCGATTGTGAAGATCATGTTCTTTTCATGCTTATCCATTTAACCGGAGTGTTGTGTCATCTCTTCAAGTTCTTTTCATCTTATCAAGTTTTTCTTCTCTTTTCAACCGGAGTGCTGTCTGAAATCCCTCTTACCCATTGCAGTGTGTTGTAGGTTTCATCAAGTATCCTCTCATCTTGTCAAGTTCATGTTCAATTCCTTCCATTTATAGTCGGAGTGCTGCCCAAATTATTTCAATCTTATTCCTCCTCTATCTAGTTTTAACCGGAGTGGTTTCAAATTCCATCTTGTCCATTAAACTCTTGATTCATGCCTTTGCAACCTTCAAATTCTCATAATACTCCTTGTTCCTCTTTTCTACCGGATTGTTTGAAATCTGGGGGCCCCCAAACCCCGATTTTTCGCCGTTCCCCCGGGTTTTTTTTTCCCCCCCTTTTTTCCCCCGGGTTTTTCCGAACCAAAAAACCCCCCCGGCCTTTCCCTCCCCTTGGGGGGAAAAAAATTTAAACCCTTTTTAAATTAATTTCCCAAAAACCCCCCCCTTTTAAAATTTTTGGGCTTTTTAAAAAAACCCCCGTTTTTAATTTTCCCCTTTTTTTTTTTTTTTTTTTTATTTGGGTGGAAAACCTTTTTAAAAATTCCTTTTAAATTTTAAAACCTTTTTTTTAAAAAAAAAATTAAAATTTTTTTTTTTTTAAAATTTTTTTTTCCCCTTTTAAAATTTTTGGTTTTTTTTTTTTAACCCCCTTTAATTTAAATTTTAAATTTTTTAAAAAAAAATTTAAAATTTTTTGGGGGAAAATTAAAAAATTTTTTTCCATTTTTTTTTTTGTTTTTAAAAAAATTCCTAATTTTTGGGAGGTTTTTTTTTTTTCCCCTTTTTAAATTTTTTTTTTTTGTTTTTCCCCTTTTTTTTTTTTTTGGGGGAGGATTTTCCCCCTTTTTTTTGGGGGTTTTTTTTTTTTGCAAATTTGACCCCTTAAATTTTTTTTTGGAACCTTTTTCCCCTTTTCCCCAATTAAACCCCCTTTTTTTTTTAAAAAAAAATTTTTTTTTTTTTTTTTTCCTTTTCCCCTTCCCCCTTTTTGGGGGTTTTTGGGTTTTTGGGGTTTTTCCTTTTGGAACCGGGTTTTTTTTCCTTTTGGGAAAGTTTTTAATATCCAAATTCCTTTTTTTTTTTTCTTGGTTTTTAAAAGGCCCCCTTTCCCTTTTTGTTTCCCCCCCCAAAAGGCCCCCTTTTGCCCCCTTTTTTTTTTGTTTTCCCCCCCCCTTTTTTTTTTCCAAAGGAAGGAAATTTTCCTTTTAAAAATTTGCCCTTTTTTTTTTTGGGGGAATCCAAATTTTTTTTTCCCCCCCTTAAAAAGGGGGGGGGGTTTTTCCAACCCGGCCTTTTTCCGGCCCCCCGGAAAAAGGGGGTTTTCCTTTTTTGGGGAAATTTGGGGGCCCCTGGGTTTTTTAAAAAAAAAACCAACCCCCGGGTTCCCTTGGGGTTTTTTTTGGGTTTGGGGGGGTCCTTTTTTAAACCCCCCCTTTTTTTTCCCCCCCGGGGGGGGGAAAAGTTTTAAAAACCTTTTTTAAATTTAAAAAAAGGGCCCCGGGGTTTTTTCCCAAAAAGGGGGTTTCCGGGTTTTTTTTTTGGGTTTATTCCTTTTAAAAAGGCCGGGTTTTTTTTCCTTTTTTGGGATTTTTTTTGGGCCCCCCGGGGTTTTTGCCTTTCCCCCAATTGGGAAAATTTTGTTTGGGGGGGTTTTTGGGTTTTAAAAATTTCCAAAACCAAGGGTTCCCGGGTTTGGGTTTTCCCGGAAAGGGGGAAAGGGGGGAAAATTTGCCGGGTTTTTGGGTTTTTTTTTTCCCCTTGGGGTTTTTCTTTTCCTTTTTTTGGGTTTTTTTTTTTTAGTCGGGGGCCCCCTTTTTCCTTTACCCATTTTTTTTGGGTTTGGAAAGGGTTCCCTTTTCCCTTTGTTTTTTGGGGTTTTCCCCTTTTTTAAAGGTTTAAATTTAATTTGGGGGCCCCAGGGGTTTGGCCCCGGGGGGTTTTGGAACAAAAGGGCCCAACCCCGGCCCCCCCAAATTTTTAAAAAGGGGGGGTTTTTTTGTGGCCCCCCCTTTTTTCCAACCCCGGGGAAAATTCTTTTTGGTTAAAACCAAAAAATTTAATTTCCCATTTTTTTTTTAAAAAAAAAAAAAAAAAACGGGGTTTTTTAATTAATTGGTTTGGGCCCAAAAGGGGAAGGGGTTTTCCAAAAGGGCCCCCAAAAAAATTTTTTTTACCAAAAAACCCCCACTTTAAAAGGCCGGGCGGGGTTTTTCCCAAAAACCCCGGCTTTTTAAACCGGGATTTGGGGGCCCCATTTTTTAAAAAAAAAACCCCCCGGGGCCCCCGGGCAAGGGGGGTTTTTTTTAAAAATGGGGGGGCCCCAACCCCCCCTTTTTCTTTTTTTTTTAAAAAAATTTTTTTTGGGCCAAAATTTTTGGGGGTTTTTTTTTTCCCCTTTTTTTTTTTAAAAATTTGGTTTTTGGGGGCCCCTTTTTTTTTTGGGGGCTTTTAACTTTTAATAATTTTTTGGCATTTTCCGGGCTTGGGGGTTTGGTTTTGTTCGGTTTTTTCCCTTTTTTTTTGGGTTTTTTTTGTTTTTTTGGTTTAAATTTTAATTTTTTTCCCCTTTTGGGGTTGGTTTTTTTTTAAAAATTTTTTTCCCTTTTTTTCCCCCTTTTTTTTTTTCCCCACAAAAATTTTTAAACCTTGGTTTTAAACCTTTTTTTTTTTTTTTTTTTTTTTTTTTTTTGGGTTTTTTTTTTTTTTTTCCCTTTTTTTTTTTTTTGGTATAAGGGGGTTTTTTTGGTTCCGGTTTGGTTTTTTTTTTTTTAATTTTTTGGTTTTTTTTACAAATTTTCCCAAGGCGGCCCTTTTCCCCTTTTTAAATTAATTTTTTTTTTAAAAAATTTTTAAAAAAGGGGGCCCCTTTTTAAAAATTTTTTTTTAATTTTTTTTTTTTTTTTCCCCAAGGTTCTTTTTTTTTTCCGCCCAAAATTTGGTTTGGAATTTTCCTTTTTTGGGGGTTTTTTTTTGGGCCAAAAAGGGCCCAAAAAAACCCAAAAAAATTTTTTTTTTCCCCCAAAAAGTTTTTGGGGGTTTTTTAAGTTTTTTTTTCCCCTTTTTTTTTAACCCTTTTTTTTTTTTTTTAACCCAATTTTTTCCTTTTTTTTTAAAAATTTTTAAAAATTTTTTTTAAGGGTTAAAAAATTTTTGAAACCAAAAAGGGGTTTAAAAATTTTTTGAAAAAACCCCCTTTTTTTCCCCAAAAGGGTTTTTTTCCCCCTTTTTTTAAAATTTTTAAAATTTTTCCCTTTCCTTTTTTTTTTTTTTTCCCCAAACTTTTTAAATTGGGGCCCCCTTTTTTTTTTTAATTTAAAAGGAAAAGGAAAAGAGGAAACAATTAAATTTTTAAAAACCCCCGGGGGAAATTTGGTTTGCCCAAAAACTTAAAAAAAGGCCCCTTTTAAAAAAAAAAAAACCCCCCGGGTTTTCCATTCAATTTTTTTTTTCCCTTTCCCGGAATTAAGAAAGAACCTTTTTTTTTTAAAATTTGGGGTTTTTAAAAACCCCAAAACCAATTTTTTTCCAAAAAAGGGTTTTCAATTTTTTTTGGAACCAAAGCCAAGGGAAAACCCGGTTTAAAAAAAAAAAACCCAAAGAGGCCAAAACAAAAAAACCAAGGAAAAGGTTTTTGGTTTAAAAAACCCAAATTTTTTTTTTTTTCCCCCCGGGAGTTTTTTTAAACCCAAACCCCGGTTTTAAAAACCCCCAAATATGGCCCAAAAACTTTCCCCGGGGGCCCCCAAAAACCAAAAGGGCCCCCCCAAAAAAATTTTGGAAAAAAAAGGGGAAAAAATTTTTTCTTTCCCAAATTTTAAATTTCTTTTTAAATTTTTTAAAAAATTTTTTTTTTTTTTTTTTTAAAAAATTTGGTTTTTTTCCCCAACCCAAAGGAAAAAAGGAACAACTAAAAAAGGAATTTCCAAAAGGAAAAAAAAATTTTTTAAAAACCCAAAAAAAAAAGGGGGAAAAACAAAAACCCCCCTTTTTTAAATTTTTAAAATTTTTTCCTTTTTTTTCCTTTTTTATAAAAATTTTAAAGGAATTTAAGAGGGTTTTTTAAACCCAAAATTTTTTTTTGGGGGTTTTTTTTTTTGGGGTTTTTAAAAATTTTAACAAAGGCCTTTTCCCCCTTTTTTTTTTTCCCCAAAAAAAAAATTTTTTGGGGAATTTCCCCGGGGCCCCTAAAGGCTTTTTTCCCCCTTTTTTTTTTTTTAAAACATTGGAAATTCCCAAAATTGGTTTTTTAAAAAAATTTTTAAAAAAAAAAATTTTTTTTTGGGCCCAAAACCCTTTTTAATTTACCCTTTGTTTTTTTTTTGGGGTTTCCCAGGCCAAAATAAAAGGGCTTTTGGGGGGCCCCGGGCCCCACCAATTGTGGAAAACCCAAAAAATTTTAAAAGTTTGGGGAATTAGGGCCTTCCCCTTTTTTTTTGGCCAATTGGGAAAATTTGGGGCAAATTTTTTTAGGGGGGGGGGGGGGAAACCCGGGGGGGAAAACCAAGGGGTTTTTTTTTTTAAAAAAAAAGGTTTTTTGCTCTTTTAAAACCCAAACCTCCAAAAACCCCCTTGGGGGTTGGTTCCAAAACCCCCAGTTTGGGGGTTTGGGGAAGGGGGGGCCCGGGGCTTCCCGGGGGAAGGGGAGGACCAGGAAGGCCGGGGGGGAAAGGGGGAGGGGGGACAAAAGGGGGGGGGAGGGGTTTTGGGGCCAAAAATGGCCCCCAAAAATTTTTTTTTTTTTTCCCCAAGGGGCCCCCCGGGGTTGGGGGGGTGGCCCTTTCCCTTTTATTTCCAAAACCTTAAGGGCCCTTTTCCCCCTTTTTTGGGAAAGGGGGGGGGGGTTTTGGGGCCCCCGGGGAAAAGGGGGGCCCTTTAAAGGCCCCTTTTTTTTCCTTTTGGGTTTTTGGAGGATTGGAAAGGGTGGTTTTTTTTTTTCCCAAAAAACCCCTCCCCAAACCCTTTTTTCCCCCAAAAATTTTAAAATTTTTTTCCCTTTTTGGGGGGCCAAAATTTCCCCCTTAAACCTTTTCCCCCAGCCAAAATTTCCCCAAAGGAAATTTCCCAAAATTTTTTTTTTTAAAAAGGGGGAAAAAAATTTTTTTCCTTTTAAAATTTCCAAATTTCCCCCCCTTTTTTTTTTTTTTGGAAATTTTCCTTTTTTCCCCCAAAAATTAACCCCTTGGAAACCAAAAGGGAAAACCCTTTTTCCCCCCCCAAAAAATTTTTTTTTTTTTTAATTTTTTTCCCCCCCAAGGGTTTTTTAAAACCCCCCTTTTTGGGGGGTTTAAAATTTTTTTTGGAAACCCCATCCTTTTTAAAATTCCCTTTTAAGGGAAACCCCCGGAAATTAAAAACCAAAAATTTTTTTTTCCCCCCGGGCCCAAAAAAATTTTTGGGGTTGGGTTTTTGGGGCCCTTTCCCCCAAAAACCTTTCCAAATTTCCCCGGTGAAAAGGTTTAAAAAATTTTAAAAAAACCCCAAACCCAAAAAAAAACCAGAAAGGGGGGTTTTTTGGGTTTAAAAAAAAATTTTTTAAAAGTTGCAAAGGCCCGGGGGAAAAAATTTAAAGGGAAAAAAAAAAAAAGGGGAATTTCCAAATTTAAAAACCCTTTTTTTTTTTAAAACCTTGGGGTTTTTAAATTTTGGAAAAAACCCAAACCCAAATTTTTAAAAAAAGGGGCCCCCCCCCAATTTTTAAAAAAAATTTTTCCTTAAAAAATTGGGGGTTTTTTTTTTTTAAAAAAACCCCCCAAAAAGGGGGTTTTTTTCCAAAAAACTCCCTTTTTTGGATCCGGGGGGAAAGGGTTTTCCCCCCTTTTTTTTGGGGAATTTTGGAAAAACAAAGTTTCCCCTCCCTTGGGATTTCCCCTTTTTTTTTTAAAAACCCCTTTAGGGGGCCCCCTTTTTCCTTTTAAATTTGGAAATTCCCCAAAGAAAATTGGGTTCCCCCCACCTCAAATTTTTTTTTTTAACAAGGGCCCCCCTTTCCCCCCTTTGGGCCGAACTTTTTTGGGGGGTTTTTAAAAATTTTTGGGGGGGTTTTTTTCCCAAGGGGCCCCGGGGCCAATTTTGGGGTTTTGGGAAAAGGATTTTCCCCTTTAAAAAACCCCCATTTTTGGCCCCTTTTTTTTTTTGCCAACCAAAAAAGGGGTTAAAACCTTTGGGGGTTTTTTTTTTAGATGGCCCCAAAAAAAAAAAGGGGAAAATTTATTTTCCCCCAAAAATTTTCCAAAATTAAAAAAATTTTTTTTCCCCTTTTTCCAAAACCTTTGGGGGGTTTTTTTTTAAAAAGGGAATTTTTTTTTTTTTGGAAAAATTTTTTTTTTGGGGGAAAAACCCCAAAAAAAAATTTTTCCTTTTTTTTCCAAAAAGGTGTTTTTTCCCCAAAATTTAAAACCCCCCTTTTTTAAAATTTTGGTTCCAAAGGAAAAATTTTAAGGGAAAAAAAAAAAGGGGGTTTTTTTTTAAAATTTTTTTTTTTGCTTTTTCCAAAATATTTGGAAAAATTTTACCTTTTTTTCCCTTTTTCCCTTTTTTTTTGGGGGAAAATTTTTCCCAAAATTTTTTAAATTTTCCAAAATTTTTTTCCTTTGGAAAATTTGGAAAAACCTTTAAAAAAAATTTTTTAAAATTTTTTTTTTGGTTTTCCCCTTTTTTTTTTAAAAATTTTTCCCTTTTTTTGGGAAATTTTCCCAAAATTTTGGGGGTTTTAAATAAGGGTTTTTTTGGTTTTTTCAATTGGCCGTTTTTTTCCCCCAAAAAAATTGTTTTTTAAATTGATTTTTTTTTAAAAATTTTTTTTTGGGCCCCGGGTTTTTTTTTTAAAATTTTAAATTGGGTTTGAATTTCCCGGGAAAAAAAGGGTTTTTTGCCAAAAGGAAATTTAAAACCCCCCCAAAAAAATTTTCCCTCCCGGTTTTAAAAGGTTTTTTAATAAATTTCTTAATTTTTGGAAAAAAAGGGGGGAAATTTTTTCAATTTTAAAAAATTTTTTTCCCAAAATTTTTGGTTCCCAAACCCTTATGGGGGGTTTTTTAAAATGGGGGAAAAAACCCCTTTTTAAGGGTTTCCATGGGTTTTTTTAGGGGGAAAAAACCGGGGGGGAAAAAAAGGGGGGAAAATTTTCCCCTTTTTCCCCGGGGTTTTCCCCCCCTTTTTTTGGGCCCAATTTTTTTTTTGGGGGGGAAAGGGGGGGTTTTTTGGATTTTTCCTTTTGGGGAAAGGAAAGGGGGGGTGGGGAAAGGGGGGGGGGGAAGGGGAAAAGGGGGGGGAAAAATTTGGGGGTTTTCTTCCCGGGTTGGGCCCCCCCTTTTGGTTTTTCCCCTTTTTTCCTTTTTTCCCCTTTTTTGGGGGGGAAAATTGGGGCCCCCCCAAAAAGGGAAAAAAAGGGCCCGGGGGGGCAAAGGGGGGGGCCCCCTTTTTAAAAACCCAAAAAACCCCCGGGGGCCCCCCCCCAAAACCGGGGGGGGGCCAAAACCCTATTTAGGCCCCCTTTGGGGCCCCCCCCGGGGGAAAGGGGGAAAAAAAATTTTTCAAAAAACCCCAAAAAAATTTTTTTTTTAAAACCAAAAAAAAACCCCCCGGAAAAAAAAAATCCCCCCCAAAACGGGAAAAACCAAAAACCCCAAAAAAATGAAAGGGGGCCCCCCAAAAAAAACCGAAAGGGAAGGGCCCCTTTTTTCCAAAAGGAAACCCCGGCCCCCCCAAAAAAAGGCCCAAAAAAACCCCAAAAAAATTAAAGGAAAGGGCCCCCCCAACCCCAAAACCAATTAAAAAACCCCCCTTTTAAAAAGGGCAGGGCCCCGCCAAACAAGGGGAAACCAAAAACCCAAAAACCAATTTCCAAAAAAACCCCTTCCCAAAAAACCCCCCTTTTAAAAAAAACCCCAAAGGCCGATAAAACCCAAAACCCAAAGGCCCACCCAAAAAAACCCCCCAAAAAAAAAAGGGGGGGAAAATAAAGGGTTTTTGGGATTTTTAAATAAAGTTTAAAAAACCATTGGGTTTTTTTAAAAAACCCCTTTTTCCTTTTTTTTTTAAAAAAAAAAAAAACCCCCCCCCCCAAAAAAATTTTTTTCCCTAATTTTTAAAAAAATTTCCCTTTTTGGAAAGGGGGTTTTTTCAGAAATTTGGGGGAAATTTTTCCTTCCCAAAAAATTTTTGGTTTGGCCCCCTTGGGGGCCCCTTTTTTAATGGGGGTTTGAAATTAAAAAGGCCTTTCCCAAATTGGGGTTGGATTGTTTTCCCCTTTTTTAAAAAATTTTTTTGGGGGGAAATTTCGAAAAGGGGGGTTTTCCCCCAACGAAAAACCCCCCCAAAATTCCCAAAAAAAAAAGGGGAAAATTTTGGGAAAGGGTTTTTTTTTTGGAAAATTTTTTTTTTGGCCCAAAAGGGGTTTTTAAATTTGGGAAAAAAATTTTTTTTAAAAAAAAAAAAAAAAATTTTTGGGGTTTATTTAAAAAAAAACAAAATAAAAAAAATTTTAAAAAAAAAAATTTTTTTTCCATAAAAATTTTTAAAAAACCTTTGGAAAAAAGGTTTTTTTTTGGGGGTTTTAAAATTTTAAATTTAAAAAAAAATTAAAGAAAAAAAAAAAATTTTAAAAAAAAAAAAAATTTTAAAAAAGGGGAAGAAAATAAAATTTTTTTTTCCCCAAAAAAAAAAACCCCGGGCAAATTTTATTTTCCCCGGGGGTTTTTAAAATTAAATTTAAAAAAAAAATTTTTTTTTTTAAAAAAAATTTTTAAAGTTTTTTAAAAAAAACCATTTTCCTTTTTTCCCCGGGGGGGGCCCCCCGGGAATTTATTTTTTTCCCCTTTTAAATTTTTAAAAATTTTCCTTTAAAAACCCCAAATTTTTCCCGTTTTTTTGGGTTTCCCTTTTTTTAAAAACCCAAAAGGTTTTCCTTTTTTAAAAAAATTTTTTAAAAGGGGCCAAGGTTTCCCTTTCCCTTTGGGTTTTTCCGAAGAAAAAAAAAATTTTTTTCCAAAACCCCTTTTAAAACCCCCCTTTTTTTCCCCTTCCCAAAAGAAAAAAAGGGGTTTTTTTTTTCCCTTTTCCCCAAAAGCACCCTTTTTTTAAAAGGGAAAACCCCTTTTGGGGAAAAAAAAAATTTTTTTTTGGGCCCTTTTAAAAAAAAAAAAAAAAAATTTTAAAAAAAAATTTTTTCCAAACCAAACCCCCCCAAAAAACCCCCCCCAAAAAAAAAAATTTTTGGGCAGGTTGGGTTTTTTAAAAAAAAAAAAAAAATAAAAAAAACCCCCCCCAAAACTTTTTAAAAAAATCCAAAAAATTTAAATTTAAAAAATTTTTTTTTTTTAAAAAAAAAGGGGGGGTTTTCCCCCCCTTTTTTCCCTTTTTTAATTTAAAGAAATTTTTTAAAATTTTTGGGTTTTTTTAAAAAATTTTTATTTAAAAAAAAAGGAAAAGCCCCAAAAACCCGGGGAAAAAATTTTTAAAAAAATTTAAAATTTTATAAAAAAAAGTTTTCTAAAAAAATTCCCCCGGGGGGCCTTTTTTAATTTAAATTTCAAAAATTTAAAAAAATTTTAAAAAAAAAAACCTAATTTTGGCCCCCAAAACCAAAATTTTTGAAAAGGTTTTAAAAATTTTTTTTAAAAAAAAATTTTTTGGAAAAAAAATTTCCCCGGGAAAAAATTTTAAAAAATAAAAGGCCACGGGGAATTTAAAAACCCAAGGGAAAGTTTTTCCTTTTTAAAAAAAAAGGAAACCTTTTTTTCTAAGGCCCCCGGGCCAAAAAAAATTTTTTTTCCCCCAAATTGGAAAAAATTTTTTTTAAAAAACCAAAAAAGGGTTTTTTTTTTGGGGGGGTTTTTTAAAAAGTTGTTTTCGCCCCGGGGAAAAATTTTTGGGGGAAAAAAAAAAAATTTTTTTAATTTTCCCCCCAAAGGGGTTTAAAAAGGGGATTTGGGCCCCCCAAAAAGGGGAAATTTTTAAATTAAAAAAAATTTAAATTTTTTTTTTGCCCTTTTTTTTAGGATTTGGGGGCCCCAAAACAAAAGGCCAAAGGGGGTTTTCCCAACCCTAGGTTTTTTTCCCAAACAAAGGGGGGAAAAATTAAAGGAAAAAATTAAAAAGGGGAAAAAGGAAAAAAAAATTTTTTTAATTTGAAATTTTAAAAACCAAAATTTAAAAACCCCTTAAAATTAAAGGGGGCCAAAAACCCCCCAAAAAAAAACCCCCCCAAAGGCCCCTTAAAAAACCCCCCCGGGGGGCCATTTAAAATTTTTTTAAAAGCCAAAAAAGGGGAAAAAAAACCCCAAGTACTGAAATTGCCATCATCGAAGAACTAAAATTGTCATGATCTACAAACTAAAATTGCCACATGGCAACTTTAGTTTAAGCACTATAGCAACTACAGTGTAAACATCATGGCAACCTTTGGACAAAAAAAATTCGTCGAAACATATCAACATGGGGTCTAATTTTGAAGATCTCGTCGAGACCAATTTAATGGTGAAAATGGATTTTTAATTCACTTTTTCCATTAGAAGATAAAACATTTTTAAGCCGAAAACCAAAAAGGTTTCTGCTGATGTCATTTGTTCATACGTGGCAAAATGAGTGGTGATGAAGACACGTGGGCGATGTGCAAACGCCCACACGTGTGGGCGCTAGTTTTTCCGTGTCTTTTATACAGGGAGAGAGAACGCATGCAACGTTTCTTCTCTCCACTCTATCACCGTCCTGGCAAAAGGTCGACAACGCCTTGCAAGAGCATTTGTATTCCTCTCTCCAACCTGATGTGAAAAAGTTTTTTCAAATCATACTTACAAAACTACCACGAATACATTTTTGTTTTGAGGGGCTCCGCCGGGATTTTTGCTTCGAGTTAGAAGCTGTGATGGGCGGCGATGCCGAAAAACACGATGGTGAGTGCATAGGGTGGAAAAGCCTGAGTAATGCTACACATACATAGGTTTACATGGGTTTTACAAACAGGTGGATTGTGATTGAAGATTAAGGGGGATAAGGGGCCCACCCTCATGAAAATCAGGGGGAAAGTGGTTAGTTAGAAAGAAATAAGCCTAGTCAGTGTGTAATTGCGTGTAACTCTTTGTATGTTTAGCATTATTAGAAAAGCCCACTTAGAGCATCTCCAACAGGCGCCGAACACGCCGCGCGCTAAAAGCTGCTTTGGCGCACGCCCATCGCCTGGTTTGACGCGGCGCGCAGCGCTGGTTCCAGCAGCCGCGCTAAAAAGCAGCGCGTGCGCAGCTCCAGCAGGCGCGGTAAAAATGCAGCGAGCGCGCTCATTCTACAACATTTTTTAAATTTATATTGCATAGATAAAAAACGATACAAAGATATTTTACATCGGTGCAACTAGATAGATAGTTCGAAAGCATAGACAGATAGAAACTACTACGGAATACATAGATAGAAACTACTCCAAGTCGCTACCATCATCATCATCATCATCATCCTCGTCGGTGTCGTCCGAGGTTGAGAGCCATATGTCGTCTCAACGTTCATCGTTGGCCGTGAAGAACGACCTCCCACCTGCTTGAACGATATCGCACTGCTCATTCGCCATTGCCTTCGGCGGCGCGGTCGGCCGCTCCATGGGCGCCTTGTCGTCCTCTCCGCCCGGTAAACACGCTGTCGACGACGTCCTCCGGTGGCGGCGGCGCCACTCCGCCATAGCCCGCTTCGTCCTTCTCGGCGATGAGGCGGCGGCTGCCGCCGAAGCGTGGTCGGCACGGTCCATGTCGGTGATGAGGCGGCGGAGGCGACGCTGCGCTGCTTTCGCGCGTGAAGACGTCCGGAAGTTCATCTGCGACAGGGCCTCTCCAGCGCCACGCCGCCGCGTCGCTGAGCCCGTATCTTAGCTGAGCCGACGTCGCCGGCCCGTATCTCGGCGAGTACCGGCCGTTAGGCGCTTCGCGACGCCGCGATAGCCAGGCACCAATGGCGCGGTGGTGGCGCGAAGCGGCGAACGGCGGCGGCGGCGGAGGTGCGAGGGCGGCGTGGTTGTGTTACATGCGTGTGGCGGCGCGGAATTTATAAGCGCGTGAAGTGGGCAAAAATCTACATGCCGCGCGCCCACAAGAAGCAGTTCAGCAGCGATAAGTTCCCGCCACATTGGGCCTTGCGGAACCGTCGTATGCGCTAAAACCAAACTTTACCTCGCGGGCGCGCCTTTTGCCGCGCCTGTTGGAGATGCTCTTACACTTTGTCCACATGTTTCAGTTGTGATGGTGCCCCCCTCAAAAAAAAAGAGCTGTGATGGTGCCATAGAGTGGCTGCCGATTGCCTAAAAAAAAGAAAGTTTAGAGTGGCTGCCGAGGGTATATATAAGCTCCAGCTGTCCAACACGACCAGTCGCCCGCTCCATTCCCGCCCCCCTCAAAACCCTCTCGAGTTCCAGAACCTTCCAGAAGAACGTCCCGCAATCGTCGCCCTCTCCTCCTCTCCTCCCCATGGCCGCGTCGGCTTCGGCGGCGGGCGGCGAGCCCCAGAAGCAGTTCCTATCCATCATCCGCGACTTCGCCGCCGAGAAGTCCCACGGCGGTAAGCCTCCCCCTCTCCGCGGCCTCGCCGCACCCACCCCCTATAGCACCGTAGGGTTTCGCGTCCTCGGCTAACCCAAGCCCGCCTCCGCTTCGAGTGCAGAGCGCACGGTGTCGGGCCTGAAGCGCCGCCTCGACGACGTGGTCTCGGCGTCCGACGCGGCCACGGCGGAGCTCGAGGCCGCGAAGCGCGCGCGGGAGGCGGCGGAGACGGAGCTGCGCGGGAGCGAGGTGCAGGCCTCCATCGCAGACGCGTCGATACAGGCGCTCGAGGTATCTCCCCATCTCCCTTGCCCCGAAATGCGTGAATCGTGTCCCCGTCCAGTGCCAGTTCGCCTGATTTGGTTCGACGTGTGGTCGTGGTGCGTTCAGGCGACGATCTCTCATCTCCAAGAGGAGATCGCGAAGCTGGGCTCTGAACTGGAGGCGCTTAAGGTCAGAAATCTCGATATCGAAGCAGGTTCAGTCAGGGTCCTCGCCTGTTGTTGCTTAAATATGACGTGCTTTGTGTGTTGGTGTTGTGTGTGTGATTGGAATTGGAACTGGCGGGGCTGCGCTTTTGGTGTTCGATGTAATGGCTCCAAAGAGCACGGAGGACATCGAGAGGTGAATGGGATGGACTCTGTCTATCGTGCTGTTTCTGTTGTGCTCCAGTACATAGCAACTAATTTACACTTGCGCCTGCGTTGGTTGTTTCAGAGAGAAGTTCTTGAGACAGATGTTTGAAATGAATGCAAGGATAAGGTATGTGTTATTCTTCTGGTTTGGAGGCAATGACCACATGTCGTTCTCTGGATATGCAATCAGCTATTCAGCTGTGGCTTGGGCTGCATCTCTTGTTTGCTTTGGTACTATATAAACGACCAAGCCATTGGCTTGCATAGTACTTCGCCTATGTTCAAACTACAGTGAGGGATTGAATAGGGATATATATGTGGATCTCGAAATTACAGTGATCCGTGAAATAGAGCATTGAATACTCCCTCCATCCCAAAATAAGTGTCTCAAGTTTGTACTAACTTTAGTACAAAGTTGTACTAAGCTTGAGACACGTATTGTGGGACGGAGGGAGTATGTTTTAACACATTAACCTGCAGTAAGGGTAATCATGTGATATTTTGGACAGTATTATTAAGAATTTAAGATCCTTTGCTATAACCTTATGAAGATGGTGTCAAGGGATACTACTAAGTTTTGTTTAATTCTTCAAAATAGTTGAACAGAATCACTTTTCTACCTTTTCTTTTTTTTATTATGTCTATTTGGTATATTTTCTTTGCCTGCTAGCTGAAGCTTACATCAGAAGTTTCTTATTTGCTAATTATCTCGAGATAAACTTCATTCCTCCTCTGCAGGCAGTTTCAACAGAAGGCTTCTGCAGAATTAGCAGAGAGGTGCTCTGGACCGCCATCAGCAGATGGTAAGCAAGGCAAGTCAGCAGAGGGTAAGCACACCAACTTGCAGTGCATACATAACACTTTCGGTTCCTGAATACCTTAAGAAGGGTTCCTATAATTTTGCAGTTCCCATATTATTTTTGTTTGATTCCTTTTGCATATTTGAAGGGTAATCGGAATTATAAGTTGTACCTCTGTGCTGTTCTTTATTATGTCTGTACCCAAAAGCTTGTTATTTTTAGCTATAGATCAATCTATGTCTTTGTTGTGGCGAAGAAGAGTAAGGGTTGCACATAATAATGTAATGGCTGATAAGCTGCTTTTGTATTCTATCCTCCATAATAAGATAAATATGTGACTGCTTAATAAGATAAAGAATCTTGAAATGTGTTCCATTCGGTGTTGTGTAAGCTGGAAATGTGTTTCATTCTGTGTTGTGCATATACTTACAGATATAATTTCTGTTATTGTAATGCAAGCTATTGCCGGCTTTGTTTTTCTGCGATCATTTTGTTAACTATGTGCTCTGCAATGTGCTAAGGATATGAGCTGCATGATATACTTCTCTCATTTGCTCTTATGAATCTCCTGTCATAAAGTACTGTGCTCTATATTGCTACTTTCTTGTTTCCTCTTGGACTGAAATGTTCACCTTGGCAGGTCAAAATGGGAGCCACATGAATGAAACTATGGACTCAGAAGGTATGTTGACAGATTCGGTTGATCAGATGAACAAGATGAACGCTGAGGTGCATGTATTGGAGGAAGAGTAGCTGAGGTGCATGTATTGGAGGAAGAGTATCAAAAGGTCCTGCTTGAACTTGAAAAGGTTCTTCTCTCCATTCTTTCACCCAATATTGTGTTATTTATTAACTATTCAGATAAAACCCTCCGTGTATTACTCAACTAGTTTTACATGCTGTGAACTAATGTGCCAGACATGTGTGTATTATCTGCATTGTCCTTTTTTAAAAATCAAAGAAAATAATGCCGATGCTATTTATCACGGTGCAAAATATAGTAGTTTATGCTGATAAATATTTGTTGTACTAAATGTTTCCAAAGACATTTGTATGATAAACACTAGGACCATCACGATTCCAATGGGTTGTGGCTAACATGCAGGTACTGAGGCAGATGCTGCTGCTGCTGCATTGTTGGAGTCTTGGAGAGAGAACTAGTTCCAAGCTATAGCGCTTCTCATAATTTTAACAAGAATATAGTAGTACTTGCTTTTTTTTATGTATTCAGTTCGCTGCTTTTGCAGGAATGCGCATTGTCTGACGATTTATATGGACATGAATTTTCAGCTCTCTCAAGACTGTTGCCTTGTTTTACAGCTGCGTCATGAACTGGCTGATGTCCGAGCAAAGAGAGCTCTCATGGAGGCTGTGATGAAAGAAACGAAGAAGTTGCAGGAGCTCGGAGGATATCCTTTTCACCTGTCTAGAAATCACTTCGTTTGCGCAACTATTATTTTTATATATACATATGTTTCTGCTGCTTCTTCCTCCGTGTGTGTTCGCGGAAGCTTTCCTTGACTCGACGCAAGCGCGTGGCCGAACTGGAGAGTGTGCACAATTCACTCGCTGAGGAGCTCCAGAAGCGCTACGTCTGCCCTGGCTGCGGAACCAACAACATGGCGGCGGAGGAGGAGGCAGCGGCGGCGGCGGCGGTGGCAAACTAACTAGAGAAGTAGAGAGCACGCTGGTAGCTGCGAATCGGCAGGGCTGGTATGAGTTCCCAGTAAATCAGTGACACGGATCAGATTGTTTGTGGACGATAAAAACCCCTTAGATTAGCCAGCTGTACTTTGGCGAGCGGTTAGCTCTTGTCGTTGCATTACCTGACCTGTAGTGCCCATCGAAACCACTGAGACACGGGCGTAAATTTTTCAGTGATCAGTACGAATAAGTGTCTTGTACTTCTGAAAAACACGACATGGTATGGCCGATGTGCAGCCGACGCAGACTCTACACCGTGAGATTGACGTGAATCTAATTAACAAACGGCCTGATGGGCAACGTCGTCTGAGTATCATCTGAAAAGCATCGTGGCTGGATAGCAATGCTCAATCCTAAATGATACTCCCTCTGTAGTGATATAAAACTCTTCTATTAGTTTACAGAGGGAGTAAGTGTCACACTCTTGTCTAAAAAAATCCTAAATAATAAGTGCCACACGTCACGTGCCTGACACTCCGGGCTTGACGTTTTTTGATGCAATTTCAATCATGCAAAAGATGGCAAATTCTAGTGACATGACAAGTTTCAGTCAAACATAAACTAAAGCACGAAAGTTGCATGCTTGACAACTAAAGTTGTCATCCTCATGCCACTAAACTTGCCATAAAAAAACATTTGAAGTTGTCATGTGCTCATGCCAGACATGAGTACTTGTCAGGGTCCTCAAAGCCCACTGTGTTCTCTCTCTCTCTCTCTCTCTCTCTCTTGCAAGAAAAGGGTATTTATATTAGCTAGCAATAGTAGAGACACAATCAGAGATAATAGCAGGGGCAATTTCCGGGGAAAGTTGCTAACCTACACTGCCCTTTTCATCTGCTCTCTACGTAGCTTTGCTAAGCCTTAGACTCACAAAATTGGTTTTGCATCTTAACAATATGTACACCTCTTTGGAATGCTGCGCAATGGATACCGCTTCTGAACAGCCGGTCTCCGTCGTCAACGACATGGGTGACCAATGTAGGCCAACTCCGCATTCACCTCCATCATTTTCTTGTTTTACTGCGCAGCTCTGCTCTCACATTTGACACACACAAAATTCTCTATGCCTAGAGTGAAATCGGCCTCGTTTACTAATCCCAAAATAAGGCACCGGGGACAACGGAAGTTGTTGACCAATGGCTTACCAGTTACCAGTGCCAAATACTAGTACATTATATATTGGGACACACCGCTGTTGATCCTCATGTCTCACCACCGCCAAACACGCAAAATATTGGGATGCACCGCTGCACATCTCCCATTCTACAAAAACTAACCTCACAAAGGAGCTAAAACTACATGTAGAAATTATACAACAACAGAAAGTAACCCATCAAAAAGAAAATATAAAACTAAACGGAGCCATCACGTTAGTTTCTCCAAACTTTGTAATAACTTGACAGAATTTTCCGTGTTCCTGCACAAGAATCCGGATTCATGCTTAGCCGCTTGCTTGGAAAGATAGCTCTTAGCTGCTTTGACATATGGGAATCCTGGCCCAAGCATGTGAGAAGCGCAAGATGCCTTGGAAGCGAGGAGCTTGCAGTCACCTGCAACAACACGGAAAACTTCATTATCTGTGATCTAAACACAGCAGTGGAACTGAAACCATGCCAAGTGAGGAACATATGCATCTGTTGCACTGAGCGTACAAATGGGAGTAGCAAAAAAGAAAAAGAAAATGGTGAGTGTCTAGAATTTACTGAGCTGACATCTCTTCATTTTTTTATATTGCAAAATACAGATTCTATTACAGTTAATATCTGTCACCAGCTCTTTATCGGTATGTGAAACATAAGGGCAAAAATTAGTACACTCAGCTCCATAGCATTGCCTTGTTCCATACAGGAGAACCTCGTGATGCGATGATATTGCAAGGTATAGGAATTGCATCATACGGCTGGCAATTACTAGCAGCTACCTAAAAAATATTTTTAATGAGTGATGGCCTTATCTAGCTGTAATATGCTGGTTCTATAAACCAATAAAATCAAATACTATTAAATTGGGCCAACCAGGGTCCACGTTATAAAGATATCTGTCGCCATTTTTAAAACATGGGTTGCCAAGAAAACCACGAGTTTAAATGCCAATAACTGACAGTATAGATTAGAGATTGCCCTATTACCAATGTCATCTTGATGGCATTTACCATCTGACAAAGTTAATCAAATGAAGGGGAGCACCACATGATTGTATTTCAGCAATAACTGAGTTCGAGGGACAAGCAGATACCTTTTGCAGCTTCTGACATATAGATGTTTTGGCTGAAATGACGGTTCATCCACCATTTGCATCGGAGCTTCCATGATTCCCTTGTATGTTGCTCAAAGAAGACTGAAGAAAGACTACTAAAAGCATCAACCGATGCATCTCCTTCAACATTACATGAAATACGATCTTCGTAGTCAGTAGTACGATCAGAAAAAAGCCGAAGGAAGCATGATACAAGCTCCTCCCAGATGAAAGGCTTCCCGTTCACAGAGTCTAGATGCAAAGCAATTCTCTCAAGTAGTAGGGTGGTATTATAATATCCTGGGGAACCAACAACAGGTTAAGAAAATGTAACCATTGCCACTAGCAAAATAATCAAACCATTAACATTTCTTAAGTTCGCATAGATAATAAGCAATGTAATAAACTTTAGAAACTGGGAAACCACGAGTAGATTTGAAGTCAATTTTTTCTTCTGATATTACTACTAATATTCTGTTTTTATGATCACAAAAATGGCTTCATATAAAGATCAACATGCTTACATTCTATGATGTCCTGTAAAATACTTCATGCACGATCTTCTCTACTAGCAGCGAAGACAGCATGGATCTCATAGAGTTAGTAACAACCTAATGACATTTTCACCTTACTAATAAAATGACCAGTATCAGTAATAACTGTATGGGTTGCTTGAGACTAGAATACTTGACATGCAACAAGCAAGAATAATTCGGTTTCTTCGGGACTGTAGTTTCGAATTACTTTTCCAGTGATGAAATCAAGAGCATAGTTACACGATAGCACTATTTCCACTCTCTATGCCAAATTTAGTGCCACAACAGAAAGTGAGTAGTTATAGTGCCAACCAGCCACCACTAACTTCTAAAACCCTTGCATTAGACCTTCCAATTGATGAAACCAGTCCAAGTAAACACCTTAGCCTAAACCACTATAATTCCCATACAACAGGTTTCAGTGATGTCAAAGGTAGGTATTGTCAAGTAATAGCAACACATCGATTTAACACTTCTTTCCTCAATAGTCCATTTGTTTATTTTATTCCGTTGACAAATGGCCTAACTGCAGGGGAAATATGGACTTTAGAAATAATTCATTGCTTCATTCCAGTTTTGCTGATACCATTTTTTCTTCTTCTAGAATGCACGTAGCAGTACCAATGTAAGGAGTAGACTACTAAACTAGAATCGATCAAATAGTAGAGCACCATGGGAGAAAAAGCCTTCAGCCAAAACCTTTTCTGTGCATTTCAATTAGCCTCTCAACCGAGTAGCTACATGTAGGATCTCTCTGCAAAGCTTCCTCATAGCAAGAACATATAGTTGATACTTGATTTTGGTCAAAATACTCTAGCAGTCTGCCTCGCAATCTGCATTACAAAAACTAAACTTCAGCCACTTAGCTCACGACAGCTTATCTCGGTACAGACAAGGAACAAAAAACAGAAACTACCATATTCAAAAGATGTTTTAGAAACATAAAATGAGAGATGAGATTTAAGATAACAAATTGCTTTAAATGATAACCAACAACATGATCGCTTAACAACCTGAAAGGAAATGCTGTAGTAGAACTGCGGCAGGTCTTCTCAAGTTCACAAAGTGCATCTTTCAGTTTATCACCAAGCAGGAGAATCTACACCATAGTAAAGGTAGCTAAAATGGGTCTACAGATGAAAAAAAATCCCACCAAGAAATTGTATGGTTTATATGCAAAACATGGGGTACTGCTTTGATTGACAAGTACCTGTATTAATGGCAATAAGGCGGCCATTACTGGTGGTGATGAATGAAGAGCCACTTTTAGACATCTTTCTGCATCTGCGTAGAAGGTATTAGGTGTTGACATGTACTTCCAGTACGAATCAAAGCAATCACTTGAAGTCCCAGCAGCATGCTTTAGACGTAGCGGCAACAAGGTTTGTTCCAATCCTTCAAGTACCATAATAAACATCTAACATGTTAATACATAAGTATGCGGAGCTATAAAACAAGCTTGATAAAGATAACAAAAGTAATGAATAAATGGAGGCTCAGATTAACGAGGCTAGTTGATCTGATGAGGGGCAGCCGCGAAGCTACAATTTACATGCAATACATTGCTACCAAGGATGAAGGATTGATCCAACTCTAGAAAAAAAAGAAGGATAAATCAACACAATGCTTCCAGCACCTTCATCAAAAGCTGCTTCGGATTTGCCACATGCAAAAAGAAGTAACAAACTTTAGAGTTGTCGAGCATTGTTTATATACCCTATGGACTCTTCATGATTTTACTCCTCGCTTGCTGAGCACTCTTTGAAAATTCATGTCATATTTTAGATCCAGATGTATCAAATAAAAGTAAATGAAGGCTAAAACTGGTTGCAGTATTGCATGCTGAAGTGGATGGTAGAAGAACAAAATGTATTAGAAGGTATATCACATCAAACCAATGGTTCTTTATGATTGCTCTAGATGTTCCAGTAATGTAATCGCTCAGTGTCATTTTCCTACAGATACCCCAGAACTCTAAACTGCATAGTACTTAGTGGAAGGAAAAAAAAAACATCTTGGAGAAGTGGATGGAATGTCACTAACCACAGGTGGGGGCATCAGAGGTATTAAAAAATACGCTTCGAAAATCTGCAGAAACCACTCCTTCTTTCACTTGTGAATCTACTGAATCATTTTCCTTAACAGGATAAACAAAATGAGATTTCTTGGTAATCTTGCATTTTTTGTTTATATTCCCATTATTGATAGAACTTTCTGAAGAGCAAGCAGGAAAACTAGCATCATCATCAACGCTGCAATTGTCATCTGAACTATCCTGGAGACCATTTTCTCCACAGGCATTCGATGCCACAGAAATTTTGCATGATTCATTGTACACATCAAATCTCTCAAGTTGCATATCTTTGGGCAAACCAGAGTACCATTTATCATATGATATCAAGCCATGTATCAGATTTAGAGTTGGTTCCATCTTTAGTCCGTCCTTCGCGATGAGGCTGAAAAAAGGAATAGAAGTTCTCAACTCTTTTATCTCAGTGCTGAGAAGACATGTCTGTGGAAGAAAAATTTAAAACAAGAAACTAAATTATCCAAAAGTTTCAACACTTGAAAAGTATTTCAGTTACCAGAATTAAGACGTTACACATATCTTAACACAATGTCTGCATTTAACAGATGCATACTTTTGTAGTATCTGTAGATTCCTCTCTTCATAACAACAAAATTCCTAGATTGCCGCATATGAATACCACACAAATGTCTCATGAGTCGCTCAGTTGGTGGGAGGTGAGAGTGTACACCACCACACGTGTACTTGAATTTGGGTGCCTATTTCGGTTAATGAAAGAATAAATAAATTCCACACTCGACCAGATATTTGTGATACAGTGACAGTTTGAACCACATTTAGTTTTTGGTGACACTATGAAGCAGATTTTGCACAAATTATTCCATTCTGAGAAACACTTTAGCATTTGAGTTAGTTCTGATGTGATGGCCACACTCATCAGGGTGATGTAACACAGTCACCTATTGCTTGACACATCGCAGAACTGTGGCGTACATTTTGCAACATGCATCCAATGTGGCAGAGGCTAACCGAAGGTCCAACAGCCACTCTCTGCTAGCTATCACTGCTCTCTGGTAACCCAAGCTCTGCTATGTGCCTGCGTTGGACAGTCAAGCTAGCCTCTGCCATGATGGACATCGGACCTCTAGCTAGCCTCTGCCATATTGCCGGCTAGCCTATGCCATGTCAGAGAGTATCTGTGAGCATGTCCCAATTGGCCTGCAATGTGTCAAGTTGTGAATGCCACACCACCATGGCAAATGGGGCAATCATGTCAGAACCACTTCAAAAGCTGAAATGGTAAATGTGGTTCAAAGTGGAATGTTTTGTGCAAAATCTGATTCATAAGTGAAAAAACAAGAAGGTGGTTCAACCTGTCACTATGTAACAATTACCTGGACCAAAATGGATTGTGCTCTTAAGTCTTAATGAGAAGTTACCTAGTATCTCACAGGTAATAAAGTCTCTATTACCTGATAACATGTGGGGAAAAAAAAAATCTTTGGATTTAACATGATAGGCTGATACTTGGTTTCATTAAAGAATTTATGAATTAGGCATGTAAATTGTAACAACCAACAAGATGGCATGGCTATAAGCCTATCGCAGATCAGCAAATTCCCCAGAAACGACATATAAAAAGTGTATATAAGACACGATAAATGTAAACACTAACATACTGCTGGTAACTCACACTCTTGTTGCATTGTGTGCATCGTCGATCTTTCCTTGTGAAAGATAAAATAGAGCCAATTCGAGTTTAATCATGTGTTTCTGCCAAACAAATTAACAGGGTTAAGAAAATACAAAGGAGGGTGATGTTTGTACATCTATTAACATATCATAAAAAACGATTAGATCAGGGGTAATATAGAAAACAGACCACAATTAGAACTGAAGATTACGATGTACAACACAGTCTTTTTATTAACCTATAATCCCCTGACCTTAGTATTCAGGTTATGTACAACCAGTGAGTCTATGAACATACGAAGTTAAGATTCAATGTTTCTGATCCACTGAATCCAATTTAGCCATGAAATGCAGGGGTTTAAATTGCAACCAACCTAACTGTACAATACTAGCAAAGCCACAATGGAATAAAAACACACATTCAAAAAACTGCATATGTGATGTTGAAATCAACAAAAGGAGGGACGTTTTGAATATAAGAATGACAAAATAAAAGAATAGAAGTAGTATACTTTTGAAGAACCTAAACAGGAGTACTACAATACACTTCGATTCCTTTGCCCTGTGTCAGCTTTTACCTCACCCTAAGTTTATGTTGTTCTACTGAAGGACCACCCATTGTTTTATCAAATACCGGCGGCATTGAGCAACTGCAAACAGTTCAGGTAGCAACAAAATATAGGTGCATCAGAAGGCAGAGCTCACAGTTGCGTGGGCTACAGGACAATGCGCACACACCAGAAGGGCTTAATCTCGACTATAGCAACGGTACCACTCCTATACACACTTGTTTGCAGAAGATTCCTGACCAGGCTTCACAGCAAATGCCCTTTCCCCACAAAATTCATCCAAAAACCAACGAAAGGTACAATGAGGAACTTTGATGTGCATGCTTATACCCAAACGAATGAACAGTGATAATAGGATCCTATTGGATTTGGAATTCGATGTTATTCCCAGAAACATTTTTAATCCAATTAGGCTCTGAATAGTACCGATTGGTAACAATACAGATTATAACAAAACCCTGGCTCCATTTTCAGGGTTTGTTCAGATATGGTTGTATTAACAAATTTATTAATCATGGTATATATAAGAGTAAGATAATTAACTAATTTAAGATCGTATTAGTCTTAAAGTTGACAACAAATTAGGAACTTACTTTTGCACAAGTAGGCAACCACATTAGCCGTTGTATCCAAACATCAAAAACCTTCTGTGTCCTGTGGTAGTAGGTTCTCCTGCCACCGCTGTCCTGAGCAAGGCGTCTATGAATATCCATCGCATCCTTGAATCGAGCAACAAGCCTTCATTAGAAAACACTAACTCTACCAAAAGAACAAGCTGCTACAAAAATTACACCCAGCATGTTCTGCTTACCACTAAAATGCTGCGGGCCTCCTCAAAGGAGTCAGGGCGCTGGATGCCAGGTAGGAGCACGGAGAAGACCCCGGCAGCATCTCGCCATTGATGCGTGCGAACTAGATTGTGGAGGAGACCGCCAAGGCGTCCACGATTGGCCCACATGGTGGGGGCTTGCTCTGTAATGGGCCTCTGAGGGTAGGGGCGTCGTCTCCGGACCACCTCCCCTCCTGCATCCTTGCCAGCGTCTGCACCGAGCTCGCGCTTGACAGTGGCAGTCGGCGTTGCGCTGGGCTGCTCGCTCCACTTATCCACAGAGGAATCGGCCCTTGAAATGCCTGGCAGGGTAGCTTGGGGAGTGAAAAGGGGCTGCTGGATTGTGGTTGCCGGCAGGGAGTGACGGCTGCGCTTCTTGTGCGGTGGTGCGCCCAATGTTTCCCCTCCTGCATCCTTGCCAGCCCTGTCGTCGGCGTCAGGCTCGCGCTTTATGGAGGTGGGCACGGTCGTCGGCGTTAGGTCCAGCTCCCCGCATCGCTTGACATCGAAGGAATCGGCTTTCGAAATCCCGGACAGAATAGTTTGGGGCGTGAGCAGCGGCTGGGTTGGGGTTACCGGAAGGTGGTCCCGGCGGCGCTTCTTACGGGGCGGTGGGCGCGTAGTGCGAGCGGCAGAGGTGGTGTCGACGTCGGGCTCTTCCTTGACGGGGGTGAAAGCCGGTGGAGATGGCGACAGCGGCAGCCGCGCCATAGCATGAGGCGGAGGCTCACCGCGACGGCCGCAAGGTGGGGAGGAGCGGCGGAGGAGAGACGCGAGCGCGGCCGGGAGGAGCGGAGACGCTACCGCGAGACGCCCTGTTCGGAAGCCACACGGCTTCGTGCAATCTGTGGCTCCGGCGCCGCACTCCGCGCGCTAGCTTGTCGCGAGGAGCTCGGCCCGTTCGGAACACCAGGTGCAGATGGAGGCAGCCGGGGGCGCCGGGAACGACGGGGACGGCGGGTAGATGGCCGAGAGGAGAGAGAGGAGGCGGCGCGGCTGCGAGAAAACCTGACGCGGGGGGGGGGCGGCGGCGGCCGGCGCTAGGGTTAAGACGAGGGTATAGGGGCGGGCCGACTGCACGCGTCGCTTCGTCGGGGAAGAAAGAAACAAATCGAAGTGAGTAAGGGCCTGTTCTGAACCTCTCTGTTTCGCTTGGGGAGGCTGTAGGCCTGTTTGACGCTGGTATAGGCCCGCTGCGGGCCATGGGAGCCGGCCGGGATGGCCCTGTATATGCCGGATCTGGCGGTGGAGCGGAGCGCCGGCCGGCGGAGGGGTGGATCCGGCCGTGGCGGCGGGGGTCGTGGCGGCTGGATGGTTAGGTCGAGGGAGGGAGCGCAACGATTCGAACGCGAGCGTGGCCTATCGGAAAGCTAGCTCTCCCAAGCGTTTTTTTTACGGTTTTGCTAAACCTCACCTAGCTGAGATTTAGTTTGGTCTTGTTCACTTTCACAACCGTTGGATCATCTCGCGTCATGATTTGTGTTGTTGGCTCAGGAAGCTTGGCATGCGGCCAGTCACGGCTCGGTTTGGGAAAAAAGAGGATACTTCTGGTCCGTCCGTTCGTGCCGGTTCTGACGATTTCATGGCGTCTCCATGTTGACTTCATAGTGACTTTGTTTCGGCAACACTGCCGTCCAAGTTTGGATCCAGATCATTCGATTCCAGTTCATTCAAACCCAGATCCAAGTCCGAGCGATTGTGAGCTCCTAGACAAGTTCCCCACCATCTTCCAACTCCAATCCATGGGTGATGTTCGTGATTTGGTTTCCCAAAGCCAGTTTCCTGGCCAAGAACGAGAAGCAGATCCATCCCGGAGAGAATCCCCAAATAAAATCCAGTTAACTCCGGTCCCCGGGCGTGCGGAGGTGTGATTCGAGGCGACTTCTGCGTGTTCACTGCGGGTTTCGGCGGAGGACGATTCGCAATGGGAGACGGGAGGGCCCCTGCTCTGGACGGAGTGGAGGGCAAGATGAGAGATTTGAAGCTGTCAGAGGCAGAAAAGAGAAGTGTCAAATTGGAAGAAGGCAGGCCTGCTCTCCGACGCTAGGCAAACTACAGGCTGTTGGTAAGCTATTTTCACAAAGGCCAGCTAAAGCAGAGTATGTGGGTAGAACTTTAGAAAATCTTTGGTGCCCTTTTACTGGAATGGAGTGCAAGGATCTTTTTAGTAATCGCTTTCTATTCACTTTCCATGATGAGATTAGTAGGAAGAGAGCACTGGATAGTGGGTCGTGGAGTTTTAACAAGGGTCTGATAGCGATGGAAAAAATTGTGCCCAGTAAAACAATTGATGAGTATGAATTCACATTTATTCCTATCTGGGTCAGAGTCTATGGTATCCCCATGGGCTTGATGACTTCTGAAACAGGAGAATTGATTGGGAAGAATATAGGGGAAGTACTTGACGTTGACCTGGATCATAATGGAATCGCAATGGGCGAGTTTATGAGAAATAAAGTCCATATGGACATCACAGTGCCAATTACAAGATTCTTTACTTTAGAAATTGAAAATGATGAGGAAGAACAAGATATGCATGAGGAGTTGATGGGCGCTGAGGCGGAGGGAGAAAATAAGAGTAAGAAAGAGATGAAGATTATTAATTTCAAATATGAACATCTTCCGGACTTCTGCTATAGCTGTGGCATTATTGGGCACACAGAGAGATCATGCCCATCCACCAATAGAAGAGGGGCAGCAAGACAATTTGGGCCAAATTTAAGGGCGCTCATCTATAAGGGAAGCGCTAGTGAAGAAAAGAGCAAAAGCTCTAGCGACAAAGGGAACTTCTGGCGTACAAACAACACTGAAAGTCAAGATAGTAAGCAGGGGAGCGACAGTCCATCATGGACGAAAATCACCCAATTAGAAATGGAGGAAAATAGAAAAAGGGAAGGGAAGGAGAAAGGAGTTACAAGCCCTTGGAAGACTATCCAGAATGACCAAACTAGGACGAGTGAAGGAAAAAACCTGTTATTGGAGGACAAATCAAAATCTTCTGGTTTAAAGGAGGAGAAAACAAAAGCAGATCATGCACCCAAAGAAGTAACTATTAACAACCAAGGGCTCGGGCGGGAAAGTGAACCAAATATGGAACATAGAGAAGCAATCGAAGAAGACGCAAGGAAAAACACAGGTGGAAACAGAAGGACAAAGTAAATTTGAAGAGGAAGATTTAAAGGATTGGAAGAAATTGAATCAGGGTACCTTCAAACGATATAAAAGGACCCAAAGCATTCAGCGTCAAGAAAAATCATTTAAAGCAGAGGGAAAGAAAAAGGAGTGTTGATCTGATGGAGGTAGACTTGGAGGCCGAAATATTAAAGAAAGCAAGGATGGATGTTGATGAAGAGGTTGCAGAGGTTGAGAAGAAGGAAATGATAAAATCAAAAAGTGGAAACGCTAGGCTGCAGGGACAGCCTGGCGAGCAAAAATGAAGATCGTGACTTGGAACTACCGGGGATTGGGAAATGGCTCGGCAGTTGGAGGGCTTCTGGATCTCCAGAAGCGGGAGGACCCAGACATCCTTTTCCTGTCTGAAACTAGAATGGACGAGAAAAGGATGAATGTAACGCCCCGGACACACCCGCCGGTGGTCGTTACTCCTGGCGGGATCTAGACTGACCCCACAGATCAATACTAGTCTTTTCTGCGCACTTTGTCCTCACTCATGCGCACCGGAGCAACTTCGATCGGTCACCCATCTGAGACTACTCCAAGTGAGCACGCTTAACTTTGGAGTTACGTCCGAATGGGCTCCGGAAAAGAAGGAATTCCTTATTGATATGAGTAGTCTATCATCCCTAATAAGCCGAGGATATCACATACACCCACACTCGGAGGAACCGCGTCCTCGTCGGGCCACGAAAACGTTCCCTCTTGGCACAACCGTCAGTGCATCGGTCCGGTACATGTGCCATGCCGTGTGCCTGACGGGTCACAAGCGTCATGAACAACATGATCGCGCTTGTCGCAACCATCCGTGTAACCGCGGGGTCGGCTCGATACCAACTTATAACGCCGGACACACCGCCGGTGGTCGTTACTCTGGCGGATCTAGGCGGCCCCACAGATCAATACTAGTCTTTTCTGCGCACTTTGTCCTCACTCATGCGCACCCGGAGCAACTTCGATCGGTCACCCATCTGAGACTACTCCAAGTGAGCACGCTTAACTTTGGAGTTCTGTCCGAATGGGCTCCCGGAAAAGAAGGAATTCCTTATTGATATGAGTAGTCTATCATCCCTAATAAGCCAGGATATCACAATGAAACACGTTAGGTGGTTACTAGCTATGTCAAAGATGGTAGTTAAGGATAGTATGGGGAGAAAAGGTAAAAGTGGGGGCCTAGTCCTTTTCTGGAAAGGGGTCATTAATGTGGAACTACATAATTACTCAAATTATCACATTGATGTAGAGATTATTGAAAGAGATTGTTTTAGATGGAGACTCACTGGTATATGTGGGGAGTCGGCCTCAAATAAAAAGGAAAAAACTTGGAGGCTATTGATGAATCTTAATGCACAAATGGAGAGGCCTTGGTTATGTTTGGGAGATTTCAATGAAGTCCTGCATAATCATGAAAAGAGAGGAGGCCAACCAAGAAAACAGTTCCACTTGGACGGATTCAAAGAAACCCTCGAACATTGTGGATTAAGGGACTTGGGATATAAAGGGTGTAAGTACACATGGAGGAACCACAACCGTAAAGCAACAGATTATGTAAAGGAGATATTAGATAGAGCAGTAGCATCCGAAGGTTGGTGCAGAAGGTTTCCTCAGACCAGTGTCATAAACGGAGATCCTAGATATTCAGACCATAGACCAATCATAGTCAACGCCGACGGAGCTACAAAGATTTCATGTTCTACCAAGGGACAAAACTTCAAATTTGAAGCCAAGTGGTTGAAGGAAGAAGACTGTGAGAGTATTGTTTGCAGGGCTTAGTAGGAAGCACAAGTCACAAATCCATTCAATGTGTCGCAAGGACTCAGTAAGGTAGCAAGAGAACTAAACAATGGGATACAAAGGTCATGGGTTACCTGAATCAGAAACTGAAATCTTTAAAAAAAGATAGAATGGAACAGATTACGGACATATCCCAGGACCAGGTGAATCGCGAGGCTGTACTAAAGGAAAAAAATAAAAAAGTTGGAGTAGCAACAAGATATTTACTAGAAGCAAAGGGCACATGTGAATTGGTTGAAAGAAGGAGATAAAAATGCTAGTTACTTCCATGCTTTTGCTTTAGATAGGAAAAGGAGGAACACCATCAAAAGATTGAGGAAAGAGGATGGGAGCTGGGTAGAGGATCAATCAAATCTGAAAGATTTAGTTTACAACTACTTCTCAGGTTTATTCACCTCAAGTGGCCCTACAGATAATACGAATGTCACACGACATGTTTGCCCAAAAGTAGATAAACACATGAACCGAATATTATGTGTTGAATATTCAAGAGAAGAAGTGAAATCTGCAATAGACGATATTGGTGATCTCAAAGCTCCAGGCCCAGATGGAATGCCAGCCTTATTTTACAAGAGATTCTAGCATATTGTGGGAGAGAAGGTGATAGATGAAGTACTAAGGGTGCTGAGAGGGGGTGACATGCCCTTGGGCTGGAATGACACAATGGTGGTCCTCATCCCCAAGGTACAGAATCGTGAAAAATTAAAAGATTTGAGGCCAATCAGCCTATGTAATATAGTGTATAAAATCATCTCTAGATTACTCACTAATAGGCTAAAAATCATTCTTCCTGACATTATATCGTATAACCAAAGTGCCTTCATCCCTAGGAGAATGATCTCCGATAATATTTTGTTGGCATGTGAATTAACGCATTTTTTGCAGAATAAACGAAGGGGGAGGAAGGGGTACGCGGCCTTGAAGTTGGATATGACCAAAGCCTACGATCGTGTGGAATGGGCTTTCCTCCATGACATGTTGATGAAGCTGGGCTTTGATAGAAGATGGATCAGCTTGGTGATGAAATGTGTGACCATAGTTAAATATCAAATCAAGATAAATCAAGATGTAATAGAGACCATTATTCCTACCAGAGGACTTCGACAAGGTGACCCTTTATCCCCATATCTTTTCTTAATATGTGTAGAAGGCTTTTCGGCTTGCATTAATCATCTTCTGTTTGCAGATGATTCCCTACTTCTCATGAAAGCGGAAGCAAGCAATGCGCAGGAGATATAGAGAATTTTGAAAACCTATGCGACTTGCTCGGATCAACCGAGCAACAAAGATAAATTTGCAATCATGTTTAGCAAGAACAAGCGCGACAAAGATAAATAAGAAGTGATGGGGATCCTTAAATTAAGATGTGAAACAAGATCAGAGAAATACTTGGGCTTACCGGTGTTCATTGGCAAATCTAAAAGCAGGGCATTTGAGTATTTGAAGGAGAAAGTATGGAAGAGGATTCAAGGTTGGAAGGAAAGAATGCTTTCAAATGTAGGGAAAGAAATCCTAATTAAGGTTGTAGCACAAGCAATCCCCATATATGCAATGGCGTGCTTTGATATAACCAAAACCCTATGTTATCAGATGAGCACCATGATATGCAAATACTGGTGGAATCAAGATGACAAAGAGCACAAAATCCATTGGATTAGTTGGGAAAGATTATCACAACCAAAAAGGAAGGGTGGATTAGGCTTCCGCGATCTTCATGCCTTCAACATGGCTATGCTTGCGAGACAAGCTTGGAGACTCCTTCAAAATCCACAATCCTTATGTTCTCAGGTGCTCTCAGCAAATATTTTGTAGATGGCCATATCCTAAAGGCAAAACCAGTTAGGGGAATGTCGTACTCATGACGAAGTATTCTTAAAGGAGTAAGGCTCCTAAATGAAGGTATAATATGGCACATAGGAGATGGCCGAAGTGTTAATATCTGGCAAGACCCTTGGTTACAAAGGAGTTATACTCGAAGGCCAATTACTCAAAGAGGGCAAAATATAATTCAGAAAGTCTCAGAGTTGATAGATCTAGTAATAGGAGGATGGGATGAAGCCATGGTCAATCAGACATTTTGCGAGGAGGATGCCAATTTAATTCTGTAGATCCCTATAAGCAAGGACTTAGAAGACAAGGTAGCATGGCACTATGATAAAAAAAGTCATTTTTCGATAAAGTCAGCTCATAAAGTCGATGTTGATTGGGAGGCCAAGAAAACTAATAAAGACATTCAATTAACTGCTAGTATCTCACATAGTACATCTATGTTTGATTGGAATAAGTTGTGGAAACTGCCCCTCCCAAATAAAGTACTTCACTTTCTCTGGAGATTTGCAAATAATAGCCTGGCTTTACGCCACAAACTAATTAGAAGAGGGGTTGATGTCAGCTCAAAATGCCCTGTCTGTAACATTTATTATGAAGATGGAGGGCACTATTTTTTCAAATGCAAGCAAGCTAAGCAGGTTTGGAGGGCTGCACAATTGGAGGATATGAGGGCACTGCTTGTAGAGTGCATCAACCCACAAGATGCTCTTACAGAAATTTTTAAGCGCGAAGAAGAAGAGATCTCCAAGATATGCACACTCCTATGGTTGTTGTGGTATGAGAGAAACAAAGCAAATGCTGGAGAATGTTCAAGAAATTGCATAGAAAATGTATCATCAGTTGAACAACATAAGATGGTGTTCTTAGAATATAGCAAGAAGGGGAACAGAATAGGAGTGTGGCTGAACAGAGCAGATGGATACCCCCACTTGTTCCTTACCTGAAAATAAATATTGATGGAGCTTTTCAAGCGGAAAATCATACAAGTGGTTGGGGCTATATAATCAGGAACTCGGAGGGGTTGGTTGAAGCTGCTGGAGCAGGGAAGCTACAGAATTTATCGGACACTCTTCATGCAAGAACCACAACATTTATCATGGAGGCAAGACGAGCCGGAGAGATAGGGTGTAGTCGGGTTATTTTCGAAACTGACGCTTTAGCACTAAAGCAAGCTATGTTGGGTGTTGAATATGACCTCTCTTTACATGGTGCTCTATTCTTGGAAGCCAAGTATTTACTGAGTCTGTACTTTGATGATGAAACTGTAAAATGGTGCTCAAGATCATGCAATTCTGTTGCCCATGTACTCGCGTCTTATGGCGCAAGTTTGGAGGCTGGAAGCTTGAAGGAAATATGCCCTAGAGGCAATAATAAAGTTATTATTTATTTCCTCATATCATGATAAATGTTTATTATTCATGCTAGAATTGTATTAACCGAAAACATGATACATGTGTGAATACATAGACAAACATAATGTCACTAGTATGCCTCTACTTGACTAGCTCATTAATCAAAGATGGTTATGTTTCCTAACCATAGACATGTGTTGTCATTTGATTAACGGGATCACATCATTAGGAGAATGATGTGATTGACTTGACCCATTCTGTTAGCCTTGCACTTGATCGTTTAGTATGTTGCTATTGCTTTCTTCATGACTTATACAAAGTTCCTACAACTATGAGATTATGCAACTCCTGTTTACTGGAGGAACACTTTGTGTGCTACCAAGCGTCTACAACGTGCTCGGGTGATTATAAAGGAGCTCTATAGGTGTCTCCAAAGGTACATGTTGGGTTGGCGTATTTCGAGATTAGGTTTTGTCACTCCGATTGTCGGAGAGGTATCTCTGGGCCCTCTCGGTAATGCACATCACTATAAGCCTTGCGAGAAATGTAGCTAATGAGTTAGTTATGAAATGATACATTACGTAATGAGTAAAGAGACTTACCGGTAACGTGATTGAACTAGGTATTGGATACCGACGATCGAATCTCGGGCAAGTAACATACCGATGACAAAAGGAACAACGTATGTTGTTATGCGGTTTGACCGATAAAGATCTTCGTAGAATATGTAGGAGCCGATATGAGCATCCAGGTTCCGCTATTGGTTATTGATCGGGAACAGTTCTAGGTCATGTCTACATAGTTCTCGAACCCGTAGGGTTCGCACGCTTAAATGTTACGATGACAGTTTTATTATGAGTTTATAAGTTTTGATGTACCGAAGGTTGTTCAGAGTCCCGGATGTGATCACGGACATGACGAGGAGTCTCGAAATGGTCGAGACATAAAGATTGATATATTGGAAGCCTATATTTGGGTATCGGAAACGTTCCGGGTGAAATCGAATTGTCTGAGTATCCAGGTTTCTGAACCCCCGGGGTTAATGGGCCTACATGGGCCATGAGGGAGAAGAGGGGGCCGGCCGAGGCAGGCAGCGCGCCCCCTCCCCCCTAGTCCAAATAGGACAAGGAAGGGGCGGCGCCCCTTCCTTCTCCACCAAGGCAAGAGGAGGAGTCCTACTCCGGGGGAGTAGGACTCCTCCAGCGCACCCCTAGGGGCCGGCCGCACCTCCCCTCCCTCCTTTATATCTGGGGCGGGGGCACCTCTAGAGACACAAGTTGATCTTCGTGATCGTTCCTTAGCCGTGTCGGTGCCCCTCCACCATATTCCACCTCGGTCATATCGTGGCGGTGCTTAGGCGAAGCCTGCGTCGATAGAACATCATCATCGTCCTGCCACGCCGTCGTCTTGTGGAACTCATCCCGACACCTCTTTGGATCGAGTCCGGGATCGTCATCGAGTGAGCGTGTCTTGAACTCGGAGGTGTCGTACATTCGGTACTTGGGTCGGTCGGATCGTGAAGACGTACGACTACATCAACCACGTTGTCATAACGCTTCCACTTTCGGTCTACGAGGGTACGTGGACAGCACTCTCCCCTCTCGTTGCTATGCATCACCATGATCTTGCATGTGTGTAGGAATTTTTTTTGAAATTACTACGTTCCCCAACAGTGGTATTAGAGCCTGGTTTTATGTGTAGATGTCATATGCACGAGTAGAACACAAGTGAGTTGTGGGCGATACAAGTCATCTTGCTTACCGACATGTCATACTTTGGTTCAGCGGTATTGTGAGATGAAGCGGCCGGACCAACATTACGCGTGCGCTTACGCGAGACTGGTTTCACCGTTCGAGCACTCGTGCTTAAAGGTGATGGCGGGTGTCTGGCTCTCTCACTTTAGTTGAACCGAGTGTGGCTATGCCCGGTCCTTGAAGGTTAAAACAGCACTAACTTGACGAACTATCGTTGTGGTTTTGATGCGTGGTAAAACGGTTCTTGCTCAGCCCGTAGCAGCCACGCAAAATTTGCAACAACAAAGTAGAGGATGCCTAACTTGTTTTTGCGGGGCATGTTGTGATGTGATATGGTCAAGAAGTGATGCTATATTTTATTGTATGAGATGATCATGTTTTGTAACCGGTTATCGGCAATGGCGAGAGCCATATGGTTGTCGCGTTATTGTATGAAATGCAAGCATACGTAATTGCTTTACTTTATCACTAAGCGGTAGCGATAGTCGTAGAAGCAATAGATGGCGTACGCAACGATGCTACGATGGATATCAAGGTGTCGTGCGGTGACGATGGTGATCACGACGGTGCCGGAGATGGAGATCACAAGCACAAGATGATGATGACCATATCATATCACTTATATTGATTGCATGTGATGTTTATCCTTTATGCATATTATCTTGCTTTTATTGACGGTAGCATTTTAAGATGATCTCTCACTAATTATCAAGAAGTGTTCTCCACGAGTATGCACCATTGCGAAAGTTCTTCGTCTTTGAGACACCACGTGATGATCGGGTGTGATAGGCTCTACGTTCAAATACAACGGTGCAAAATAGTTGCACACGCGAATACTAGGTTAAACTTGACGAGCCTAGCATATACTGAGATATGGCCTCGGAACACGAGACCGAAAGGCGGCGTGAATCATATAGTAGATATGATCAACATAGTGATGTTCACCATTGAAAACTACTCCATCTCACGTGATGATCGGACATGGTTTAGTTGATTTGGATCACGTGATCACTTAGATGACTAGAGATGTCTGTCTAAGTGGGAGTTCTTAAATAATATGATTAATTGAACTTAAATTTATCATGAACTTAGTACTGATAGTATTTTGCTTGTCTATGTTTGTTGTAGATAGATGGCTCGTGTTGTTGTTCGTTGAATTTTAATGCGTTCCTTGAGAAAGCTAAGTTGAAAGATGATGGTAGCAATTACACGGATTTGATCCGTAACCTAAGGATTATCCTCATTCTTTGCATAGAAGAATTACGTCTGGAAGCACCGCCGGTGCCACTGCTTTGTTGATGCAACCGACGGCGTTAAGAACGTCTGGCGAACAAAGTGATGACTACTCGATAGTTCGATGTGCCATGCTTTATGGCTTGGAACCGGGTCTTCAACGACGTTTTGAGCGTCATGGAGCATATGAGATGTTCGAAGTTGAAGTTAATATTTCAAGCAAATGCGGATTGAGAGATATGAAGTCTCCAATAAGTTCTATAGCTGTAAGATGGAGGAGAATAGTTACGTCGGTGAACACATACTCAAAATGTCCGGGTATAATAATCACTTGATTCAATTGGGAGTTAATCTTCACGATGATAGTGTCATTGATGAAATTCTTGATCAACGCCACCAAGCTACAAGAGCTTCGTGATGAACTATAATATGCAAGGGATGGACAAGACTATTCCGAGCTCTTAGCAATGCTAAAAGCATGCGGAGGTAGAAATCAAGAAGGAGCATCAAGTGTTGATGGTCAACAAGACCACCGTTTCAAGAAAAGGGCAAAGGGAAGAAGAAGGGAACTTCAAGAAGAACAGAAACAAGTTGCTCCTCAAGAGAAGAAACCCAATTCGGACCTAAGCACGAGATTGAGTGCTTCTCTGCAAGCGGTGGACCTTTGAAGCGGAACTGCCCCAAGTATTTGGCGGATAAGAAGGATGGCAAAGTGAACAAAGGTATATGTGATATACATGTTATTGATGTGTACCTTACTAATGCTCATGAGAGTACAGGTATTTGATCTTGGTTACATTGCTAATATTTGCAACTCGAAGCAGGGACTACGGATTAGCGAAGATTAGCTAAGGATGAGGTGACGATGCGCGTGGGAAATGGTTCCAAAGTCGATGTGATCGCGATTGACACGCTATCTCTACATCTACCGTCGGGATTAGTTTTAGACCTAAATAATTGTTATTTGGTGCGGCGTTGAGCATGAACATTATATCTGGATCTTGTTTGATGCGAGATGGTTATTCATTTAAATCAGAGAATAATGGTTGTTCTATTTATATGAGTAATATCTTTTATGGTCATGCACCCTTGAAGAGTGGTCTATTTTTATTGAATCTCGATAGTAGTGATACACATATTCATAGTGTTGAAGCCAAAAGATGCAGAGTTAATAATGATAGTGCAACTTATTTGTGGCACTGCCGTTTAGGTCATATCGGTGTAAAGCGCATGAAGAAACTCCATACTGATGGACTTTTGGAATCACTTGATTATGAAACTCTTGGTACTTGCGAACCGTGCCTCATGGGCAAGATGACTAAAACGCCGTTCTCCGGAACTATGGAGCGAGCAAGTGATTTATTAGAAATCATACATACTGATGTATGTGGTCCAATGAATATTGAGGCTCGCAGCGGGTATCGTTATTTTCTCACCTTCACAGATGATTTCAGCAGATATGGGTATATCTACTTAATGAAACACAAGTCTGAAACATTTGAAAAGTTCAAAGAATTTCAGAGTGAAGTGGAAAATCATCGTAACAAGAAAATAAAATTCCTGCGATCTGATCGTGGAGGAGAATATTTGAGTTACGAGTTTGGTTTACATTTAAAGCAATGCAGAATAGTTTCGCAACTCACGCCACCGGAACACCATAGCGAAATGGTGTGTCCGAACGTCATGTCGTACTTTACTAGATATGGTGCGATCTATGTTGTCTCTTCTTGATTTACCGCTATCGTTTTGGGGTTATGCTTTAGAGGCGGCGCATTCACGTTAAATAGGGCACCATCAAAATCCGTTGAGGCGGCGCCTTATGAGCGTGGTTTGGCAAGAAACCAAAGTTGTCGTTTCTTAAAGTTTGGGGCTGCGATGCTTATGTGAAGAAACTTCAACCAGATAAGCTCGAACCCAAATCGAAGAAATGTGTCTTCATAGGATACCCAAAAGAGACTATTGGGTACACCTTCTATCACAGATCTGAGGGCAAGATTTTCGTTGCTAAATTCGGATCCTTTCTAGAGAAGGAGTTTCTATCGAAAGAAGTGAGTGGGAGGAAAGTAGAACTTGATGAGGTAACTGTACCTGCTCCCTTATTGGAAAGTAGTCCGTCACAAGAACCGGTTCCTGTGACAACTACACCAATTAGTGAGGAAGCTAATGATATTGATCATGAAACTTGGATCAAGTTTCTCTTGAACCTCGTGGGTCTACCAGAGTAAGATCCGCACTAGAGTGGTACGGTAATCATATTCTGGAAGTCATGTTACTTGACCATGGCGAACCTACGAACTACGAGGAATTGATGATGAGCCCAGATTCCGCAAAATGGCTAGAAGCCATGAAATCTAAGATGGGATCCATGTATGAGAACAAAGTATGGACTTTGGTTGACTTGCCCGATGATCGGCAAGCCATTGAGAATAAATAGATTTTTAAGAAGAAGACTGACGCTGATGGTAATGTTACTGTCTACAAAGCTCGACTTGTTGCGAAAGGTTTTCGATAAGTTCAAGGGGTTGACTACGATGAGACTTTCTCACCCATAGAGATGCTTAAGTATGTCTGAATCATGTTAGCAATTGCCGCATTTTATGATTATGAAATTTGGCAAATGGATGTCAAAACTGCATTCCTGAATGGATTTCTGGAAGAAGAGTTGTATATGATACAACCAGAAGGTTTTGTCAATCCAAAAGGTGCTAACAAAGTATGCAAGCTCCAGTGATCCATTTATGGACTGGTGCAAGCATTTCGGAGTTGGAATAAACGCTTTGATAGTGTGATCAAAGCATATGGTTTTATCTGAGACTTTTGGAGAAGCTTTGTATTTACAAGAAAGTGAGTGGGAGCTCTATAGCATTTACGATATTATATGTAGATGACATATTATTAATTGGAAATGATATAGAATTTCTGGATAGCATAAAGGGATACTTGAATAAAAGTTTTTCAATGAAAGACCTCGGTGAAGCTGCTTACATATTGGGCATCAAGATCTATAGAGATAGATCAAGGCGCTTAATTGGAATTTCACAAAGCACATACCTTGATAAAGTTTTAAAAAGTTTAAAATGGATCGAGCAAAGAAAGGGTTCTTGCTGTATTACAAGGTGTGAAGTTGAGTCGGACTCAATGCCCGACCACAATGAAGATAGAGAAAATGAAAGATGTTCCTATGCTTCACCATAGGCTCGCTCTATCATGTATGCAATCTTGTGTACGGACGACATATGCTTAGCAATAAGCTTAGCGGTAGGTACCAAAGTAGTCGAGTGGATCATCGGGCGGTGGTCAAGAACATCTGAAATACGAAAAGGACTAAGGATATGTTTCTCATTTATGGAGGTGACAAAGAGCTAGTCGTAAATGGTTACGTCGATGCAAGCTTTGACACCGATCCGGACGATTCTAAATCACAAACCGGATCGTGTTTTTATTAAGCGGTGGAGCTGTAAGTTGGTGCGAGTTCTAAACAAAGCGTCGTGGCGGGATCTACATGCGAAGCGGAGTACATAGCTGCTTGAAGCGACAAATGAAGGAGTGCGGATGAAGGAGTTCATTTCGATCTAGGTGTCATACCTAGTGCATCGGGACCAATGAAGATCTTTTGTGATAATCTTGGTGCAATTACCTTGGCAAAGGAATCCAGATTTCACAAGAGGACCAAGCACATCAAAAGACGCTTCAATTCCATCCGGGACCAAGTCCAGGTGGGAGACATAGAGATTTGCAAGATACATACGGATCTTGCAGACCCGTTGACTAAGCCTCTTCCACGAGCAAAACATGATCAACACCAAGACTCCATGGGTGTTAGAATAATTACTGTGTAATCTAGATTATTGACTCTAGTGCAAGTGGGAGACTGAAGGAAATATGCCCTAGAGGCAATAATAAAGTTATTATTTATTTCCTCATATCATGATAAATGTTTATTATTCATGCTAGAATTGTATTAACCGGAAACATGATACATGTGTGAATACATAGACAAACATAATGTCGCTAGTATGCCTCTACTTGACTAGCTCATTAATCAAAGATGGTTATGTTTCCTAACCATAGACATGTGTTGTCATTTGATTAACGGGATCACATCATTAGGAGAATGATGTGATTGACTTGACCCATTCCGTTAGCCTATCACTTGATCGTTTAGTATGTTGCTATTGCTTTCTTCATGACTTATACAAAGTTCCTACAACTATGAGATTATGCAACTCCCGTTTACCGGAGGAACACTTTGTGTTCTACCAAACATCACAACGTAACTGGGTGATTATAAAGGAGCTCTACAAGTGTCTCCAAAGGTACATGTTGGGTTGGCGTATTTCGAGATTAGGTTTTGTCACTCCGATTGTCGGAGAGTTATCTCTGGGCCCTCTCGGTAATGCACATCACTATAAGCCTTGCAAGCAACGTAGCTAATGAGTTAGTTACAAAATGATGCATTACGTAACGAGTAAAGAGACTTAACGGTAACGAGATTGAACTAGGTATTGGATACCGACGATCGAATCTCGGGCAAGTAACATACCGATGACAAAAGGAACAACATATGTTGTTATGCAGTTTGACCGATAAAGATCTTCGTAGAATATGTAAGAGCCAATATGAGCATCCAGGTTCCGCTATTGGTTATTGACTGGGAACAGTTCTAGGTCATGTCTACATAGTTCTCGAACCCGTAGGGTCCGCACGCTTAAACGTTACGATGACAGTTTTATTATGAGTTTATAAGTTTTGATGTACCGAAGGTTGTTAGGAGTCCCGGATGTGATCATGCACATGACGAGGAGTCTCGAAATGGTCGAGACATAAAGATTGATATATTGGAAGCCTATATTTGGATATCGGAAACATTCCGGGTGAAATCGGGATTTTAGGAGTGCAAGGGTTACTGGAACCCCGGGGTTAATAGGCCTACATGGGCCATGAGGGAGAAGAGGAGGGCCGGCCGAGGCAGGCCTTCTCCCCCTAGTCCGAATAGGACAAGGAAGGGGGCGCCCCTTTCCTCTTTCCCTCCCCCCTTTCCTTCTCCACCAAGGCAAGAGGAGGAGTCCTACTCCGGTGGGAGTAGGACTCCTCCAGCGCACCCCTAGGGGGCGGCCACCTCCCCCTCCCTCCTTTATATCACGAGGCGGGGGGCACCGAGGAGTCTGGACTAGGGGTGTCCTGACAGCCGGACTATCATTATCCATGGGACTCTTAGACTACGAAGATAGAAGATTGAAGACTCGGCTCGTGTCAGGAAGGTACTTTCCTTGGCGTGGAAGGCAAGCTTGGCGATCTGGATATGTAGATCTCCTACCATTATGGCCGACTCTGTGTAACCCTAGCCCTCTCCGGTGTCTATATAAACCGGAGGGCTTTAGTCCGTAGGACAACATACATTACAACAATCATACCATAGGCTAGCTTCTAGGGTTTAGCCTCCTTGATCTCGTGGTAGATCTACTCTTGTACTACCCATATCATCAATATTAATCAAGCAGGATGTAGGGTTTTACCTCCATCGAGAGGGCCCGAACCTGGGTAAAAACATTGTGTCCCTTGTCTCCTGTTACCATCCGCCTAGACGCACAGTTCGGGACCCCCTACCCGAGATCCGCCGGTTTTGACACCGACATTGGTGCTTTCATTGAGAGTTCCTCTGTGTCGTCACCGATAGGGCGGATGTCTCCACCCGTCTTCAAAGACGGAGTATTTGCCGGAGGGGCCTTGGCCGCCGGCCAAACTATCCGGCTTGGCGGTTTTCTCATGACCGCCTGTCCGGCAGCCGCTTCGGCAATGACTTCTCAAGTCGTCAGAAGCAATCTTCGTGTCAGCCCTAAAGCTGCCGAACAGTTAGATCCAATAGAGCTCTCGTCTGTTAACGAGCTCTTGGATCGCATCGCCGCCCTGGGAGTCGCTACGGACTACAACCAGCTTGGGCTTAAAACCGATCTGAGAGAGATTAACTCTCCCCAGGCCACCCACCACGTCGCAGTGGTAGAGGAGCATCTGGCAATTCTTTGCGGTGTTGAAAACAATTCATGTCCGGATTCCAGAACCCTCCATGCGGATTCCAGCGGAGGGGCGGACTTTGATCGAGCATTGAACTTAAAATCATCGTCGCTCGGACTCATTGGATTGTCTCCAAGAAACCAAGCTTCGAATTCGGAAGCCCTCGCCTTTGAGCCCCAAGATGGGCGAGGATCCGGACTTTATTCCACCCACCCGCCCGGACATATCGATCTATCTCTATCTGACAAGTGAAGGAAATATGCCCTAGAGGCAATAATAAAGTTATTATTTATTTCCTTATTTCATGATAAATGTTTATCATTCATGCTAGAATTGTATTAACCGGAAACATGATACATGTGTGAATGCATAGACAAAACATTATGTCACTAGTATGCCTCTACTAGACTAGCTTGTTAATCAAAGATGGTTATGTTTCGACCATGAACAAAGAGTTGTTATTTGATTAACAAGGTCACATCATTAGTAGAATGATCGATTGACATGACCCATTCCATTAGCTTAGCACACGATCGTTTAGTATGTTGCTCTTGCTTTTATCCATGACTTATACATGTTCCTGTAACTATGAGATTATGCAACTCCGTTTACGGAGGAACACTTTGGGTGCTACCAAGCGTCATAACGTGGCTGGGTGATTATAAAGGAGTACTACAGGTGTCTCCAAAGGCAAATGTTGGGTTGGCGTATTTGAGATTAGGTTTTGTCACTCCGATTGTCGGAGAGGTATCTCTGGGCCCTCTCGGTAATGCACATCACTGAAGCCTTGCAAGCACTACAACTAATGAGTTAGTTGTGAGATGATGTATTACGGAGCGAGTAAAGAGACTTGCGTAACGAGATTGAACTAGGTATTGGATACCGACGATCGAATCTCGGGCAAGTAACATACCGATGACAAAGGAACAACGTATGTTGTTATGCGGTCGACCGATAAAGATCTTCGTAGAATATGTAGGAACCAATATGGGCATCCAGGTCCCGCTATTGGTTATTGACCGAGAATAGTTCTAGGTCATGTCTACATTATTCTCGAACCGTAGGGTCCGCACGCAAGGTTTCGATGGCGATGTTATTATGAGTTTATGTATTTTGATGTACCGAAGAAGTTGAGTCCCGGATGTGATCACGGACATGACGAGGAGTCTTGGAATGGTCGAGACATAAAGATTGATATATTGGACGGCTATATTCGGACAGGAAAGGTTCCGAATTTCGGAGAAAACCGGAGTCTTGGGAGGTTCTGGAACCCCGGGGAAGTATGGGCCTTAGTGGGCCAGAGGGGAGAGAGGGGCCGCACCAGGGAGGTGGCGCGCCCCCAAGGAGTCGAATAGGACAAGGAGGCGCGGCCCCCTTCCCTCTCCTCTCCTCTCTTTCCTTCCCCTTCTCCTTCCTAGTTGGACTAGGAAAGGGAGTCCTACTCAACTAGGAGGTGGACTCCCCCTCCTTAGCGCACCTATAGGGGCCGGCCGGCCTCCCCTCCCTCCTTTATATCTGAGGCGGGGGCACCCTAGGACACACAAGTTTGATCTACGGATCGTTCCTTAGCCGTGTGCGGTGCCCCCTCCACCATATTCCACCTCGGTCATACCGTCATGAAGCTTAAGCGAAGCCTGCTTGCCGTGAAACATCAAGATCGTCCTGCACGCCGTCGTCTTGTGAAACTCTCCCTCGACACTCGGCTGGATCGAGTCGAGGGCGTCATCTAGCTGTCGTGTGTCAAGAACTCGGGCGCCGAATGCTTGGCGCCGGATCGTCGGATCGCGAGGAGAGCGTCGACTACTTCCTCTACGTTGTGATCGCTTCGCTTGGGTCTCACGAGTGCGTGAGACAACACTCTCCCCTCTCGTTGCTATGCATCACCATGATCTTGCGTGTGCGTAGGAAATTTTTGAAATTACTCGTTCCCCAGCAGTGGCATCGAGCCTAGGTTTTTATGGTTTGATGTTATGCACGAGTAGAACACAAGTGAGTTGTGGGCGATACAAGTCATACTACCTACCAGCATGTCATACTTTGGTTCAGCGGTATTGTGAGATGAAGCGGCCCGGACCGACATTACGCGTGCGCTTCGCGAGACTGGTTTCACCGCTCGAGCACTCGTTGCTTAAAGGTGGTGGTGGGTGCTGTCTCTCACTTTAGTTGAACAAGAGTGTGGCTACGCCAGTCCTTGAGAAGGTTAAAGCGAGTCTATTTGACGAAATATCGTTGTGGTTTTGATGCGTGGGTGAGGCTGGTTCTTGCTTAAGCCCGTAGCAGCCACGTAAAATTTGCAACAACAAAGTAGAGGGCGTCTAACTTGTTTTTGCGGGCATGTTGTGATGTGATATGGTCAAGGCGTGATGCTATATTTTATTGTATGAGATGATCATGTTTTGTAACGAAGTTATCGGCAATGGGCTGGAGCCATATGGTTGTCGCTTTATTGTATGCAATGCAATACGCCTGTAATGCTTTACTTTATCACTAAGCGGTAGCGATAGTCGTAGAAGCATAAGATTGGCGAGGCGACAACGATGCTACGATGGAGATCAAGGTGTCGGCGCGGTGGCGATGGTGATCATGGTGGTGCTGCGGAGATGAAGATCACGAAGCACAAGATGATGATGACCATATCATATCACTTATATTGATTTGCATGTGATGTTTATCCTTTATGCATCTTATCTTGCTTTGATTGACGGTAGCTTTATAAGATGATCTCTCACTAAATTATCAAGAAGTGTTCTCCCGGTATGCACCGTTGCCAAAGTTAAATCGTGCCCGGACACCACGTGATGATCGGGTGTGATAAGCTCTCGTCCATCTACAACGGGTGCAAGCCAGTTTTGCACACGCAGAATACTCGGGTTATACTTGACGAGCCTAGCATATGCAGATATGGCCTCGGAACACGAGAGACCGAAAGGTCGGCGTGAATCATATAGTAGATATGATCAACATAAGATGTTCACCATTGAAAACTACTCCATTTCACGTGATGATCGGTTATGGTTTAGTTGATTTGGATCACGTGATCACTTAGATGACTAGAGATGTCTTTCTAAGTGGGAGTTCTTAAGTAATGTAATTAATTGAACTTAAATTTATCATGAACTTAGTACTGATAGTATCTTGCTTGTTTATGTTTGATTGTAGATAGATGGCTCGTCTTTGTTGTTCCGTTGAATTTTAATCGTTCCTTGAGAAAGCAAAGTTGAAAGATGATGGTAGCAATTACGGAATTTGGGTCCGTAACGAGAGGATCATCCTCATTGCTGCCTGAAGAGTTACGTCTGGATGCACCGCTAGGTGCAGAACTCTTCTTGATGCAACCGGCGGCGTTAAGAACGTCTGGCGAGCAAAGCGATGACTACTCTATAGTTCGATGTGCCATGCTTTACGGCTTAGAACCGGGACTTCAACGGCGTTTTGAGCGTCATGGAGCATATGAGATGTTCCAGAGTTGAAGTTAATATTCAACAGAATGCGGATTGAGAGATATGAAGTCTCCAATAAGTTCTATAGCTGCAAGATGGAGGAGAATAGTTACGTCGGTGAGCACATACTCAAAATGTGCAGGTATTACAATCACTTGACACAATTGGGAGTCAATCTTCCGATGATTGTGTCATTGATGAAATTCTTCAATCACGCCACCAAGCTACAAAGGGTTCGTGATGAACTATAATATGCAAGGGTTAGTAAAGACTATACAGGCTCTTCGCAATGCTAAAGGCTGCGGAGGTAGAAATCAGAAGGAGCATCAAGTGTTGATGGTCAATAAGACCACTAGTTTCAAGAAGAAAGGCAAAGGGAAGAAGAAGGGAACTTCAAGAAGAACAGCAAGCAAGTTCTTTGCTCGGAGAAGAAACCCAAGTCCGGACCTAAGCCTGGCCCGAGTGCTTCTCTGCAAGCGGTAGTCCTTTGAAGCGGAACTGCCCCAAGTATTTGGCGGATAAGAAGGATGGCAAGGTGAACAAAGGTATATGTGATATACATGTTATTGATGTGTACCTTACTAGAGCTCGCATAGCACAGGTATTTGATCTTGGTTACATTGCTAATATTTGCAACTCAAAGCAGGGACTACTGATTAGCGAACAACGGCAAGGGCGAGGTGACGATCGCGCGTGGGAAATGGTTCCAAAGTCGATGTGATCGCGATCGGCACGCTACCTCTACATCTACCTTCGGGATTAGTTTTAGACCTAAATAATTGTTATTTGGTGCTGCGTTGAGCATGAACATTATATCTGGATCTTGTTTAATGAGAGCGGTTATTCATTTAAATCGAGAGAATAATGGTTGTTCTATTTATATGAGTAATATCTTTTATGGTCATGCACCCTTGAGGAGTGGTCTATTTTGATGAATCTCGATAGTAGTGATACACATATTCATAATGTTGAAGCCAAAAGATGCAGAGTTGATAATGATAGTGCAACTTATTTGTGGCTTGCCGTTTAGGTCATATCGATGTAAAGCGCATGAAGAAACTCCATCTTGATGGACTTTTGGAGTCACTTGATTATGAATCACTTGGCACTTAAGAACCGTGCCTCATGGGCAAGATGACTAGAACACCGTTCTCGGTACTATGGAGAGAGCAACAGATTTGTTGGAAATCATACATACGGATGTATGTGGTCCAATGAATGTTGAGGCTCGTGGCGGATATCATTATTTTCTCACCTTCACGGATGACTTAAGCGGATATGGGTATATCTACTTAATGAAACATAAGTCTGAAACATTTGAAAAGTTCAAAGAATTTGAGTGAAGTTGAAAATCATCGTAACAAGAAAATTAAATTTCTACGATCGATCGTGGAGGTGAATATTTGAGTTCTGAGTTTGGTCTACATTTGAAACAATGCGGAATAGTTTAGCAACTCCGCCACCGGAACACCACAGCGTAATGGTGTGTCCGAGCGTCGTGTCGCACTTTACTAGATATGGTGCGATCTATGATGTCTCTTCTGATTTACCGCTATCATTTTGGGGTTATGCTCTAGAGGCGGCCGCATTCACCTTGAATAGAACACCGTCGAAATCCGTTGAGGCGACACCTTATGAACTGTGGTTTGGCAAGAAACCAAAGTTGTCGTTTCTTAAAGTTTGGGGATGCGATGCTTATGTGAAAAAGCTTCAACTGATAAGCTCGAACCCAAATCGAATGTGTCTTCATAGGATACCCAAAGGAGACAGTTGGGTACACCTTCTATCACAGATCCGAAGGCAAGACATTCGTTGCTAAAAATGGATCCTTTCTAGAAGGAGTTTCTCTCGAAAGAAGTGAGTGGGAGGAAAGTAGAACTTGATGAGGTAATAGTACCTTCTCCCTTACTTGAAAGTAGTTTGTCGCAGAAACCGGTTTACGAGACACCTACACCAAGTAGTGAGGAAGTTAATGATGTTGATCATGAAACTTGAGATCAAGTTACTCTGAACCTCGTAGATCAACGAGTAAGATCCGCACCAGAGTGAATACGGTAATCCTGTTACGGAAATCATGCTACTAGATCATGATGAACCTACGAACTATGAAGAAGCGATGGTGAGCCCAGATTCGCAAAATGGCTTGAGGCCATGAAATCGAGATGGGATCCATGTATGAAAACAAAGTATGGACTTTGGTTGACTTGCCGAGGTAGGCAAGCAATAGAAAACAAGTGGATCTTCAAGAAGAAGACCGACGCCGACGGTAATATTCTTGTCTACAAAGTTCGACTTATGCAAAGGGTTTCGGCAAGTTCAAGGGATTGACTACGATGAGACCTTCTCACCCGTGGCGATGCTTAAGTCTGTCCGAATCATGTTAGCAATTGCGCATTTTATGATTATGAAATTTGGCAAATGGATGTAAAAACTGCATTCTGAATGGATTTACGGAAGAAGAGTTGTATATGATGCAACGAGAAGGTTTTATCGATCCAAAGGAGCTAACAAAGTGTGCAAGCTCCAGCGATCCATCTATGGACTGGTGCAAGCATCTCGAGTTGGAATAAGCGCTTTGATAGTGTGATCAAAGCATTTGGGTTTATCTGAGACTTTTGGAGAAGCTTTGTATTTACAAGAAAGTGAGTGGGAGCTCAGTAGCATTTCTGATATTATATGTAGATGACATATTGCTAATCGGAAATGATATAGAATTTGTGGATAGCATAAAGGGATACTTGAATAAGAGTTTTTCAATGAAAGACCTCGGTGAAGCTGCTTACATATTGGGCATTAAGATCTATAGAGATAGATCAAGGCGCTTAATTGGACTTTCACAAAGCACATACCTTGACAAAATTTTGAAGAAATTCAAAATGGATCAAGCAAAGAAAGGGTTCTTGCACGTGTTACAAGGTGTGAAGTTGAGTAAGACTCAATGCCCGACCACTGCAGAAGATAGAGAGAAAATGAAAGATGTTCCTATGCTTGACCATAGGCTCTATCATGTATGCAATCTTGTGTACCACACGATGTGTGCCTTGCTATAAGCCTAGCAGGGAGGTACCAAAGTAATCCAGAGTGGATCCTTTGGGCAGCGGTCAAGAACATCTGAAATACGAAAAGGACTAAGGATATGTTTCTCGTATATGGAGGTGACAAAGAGCTCATAAATGGCAGTTACGTTGATGCAAGTTTTGACACGATCCGGACGATTCTAAATCACAGACGGATCGTATTTACACTAAGCGGAGGAGCTGTCGGTTGGTGCGGTTCTAAACAAAGCGTCGTGGCGGGATCTACATGTGAAGCGGAGTACATAGCAGCTTCGAAGCAGCTAATGAAGAGTGCGGATGAAGGAGTTCATATCCGATCTAGGTGTCATACCTAGTGCATCGGGTCCAATGAAAATCTTCGTGACAATCTTGGAGCAATTGCCTTAGCGAAGGAATCCAGATTTCACAAGAGGACCAAGCACATCAAGAGGCGCTTCAATTCCATCGGGACTTAGTCGGTGGGAGACATAGAGATTTGCAAGATACATACGGATCTGAATGTTGCGAACCGTTGACTAAGCCTCTTCCACGAGCAAAACATGATCAACACCAAGACTCCATGGGTGTTAGGATCATTACTATGTAATCTAGATTATTGACTCTAGTGCAAGTGGGAGGCTGAAGGAAATATGCCCTAGAGGCAATAATAAAGTTATTATTTATTTCCTTATTTCATGATAAATGTTTATCATTCATGCTAGAATTGTATTAACCGGAAACATGATACATGTGTGAATGCATAGACAAAACATTATGTCACTAGTATGCCTCTACTAGACTAGCTTGTTAATCAAAGATGGTTATGTTTCGACCATGAACAAAGAGTTGTTATTTGATTAACAAGGTCACATCATTAGTAGAATGATCGATTGACATGACCCATTCCATTAGCTTAGCACACGATCGTTTAGTATGTTGCTCTGCTTTTATCCATGACTTATACATGTTCTGTAACTATGAGATTATGCAACTCCGTTTACGGAGGAACACTTTGGTGCTACCAAGCGTCCAACGAATCGGGTGATTATAAAGGAGTACTACAGATGTCTCCAAAGGCAAATGTTGGGTTGGCGTATTTGAGATTAGGTTTTGTCACTCCGATTGTCGGAGAGGTATCTCTGGGCCCTCTCGGTAATGCACATCATTGAAGCCTTGCAAGCACTACAACTAATGAGTTAGTTGTGAGATGATGTATTACGGAGCGAGTAAAGAGACTTGCGTAACGAGATTGAACTAGGTATTGGATACCGACGATCGAATCTCGGGCAAGTAACATACCGATGACAAAGGAACAACGTATGTTGTTATGCGGTCTCGACCGATAAAGATCTTCGTAGAATATGTAGGAACCAATATGGGCATCGAGGTCCGCTATTGGTTATTGACCGAGAATAGTTCTAGGTCATGTCTACATTATTCTCGAACCGTAGGGTCCGCACGCTTAAGGTTTCGATGGCGGTTATTATGAGTTTATGTATTTTGATGTACCAAGAAGTTGGTCCGGATGTGATCACGGACATGACGAGGAGTCTCGGAATGGTCGAGACATAAAGATTGATATATTGGACGGCTATATTCGGACACGAAAGGTTCGGAAGTTTCGGAGAAAACCGGAGTCTTGGGAGGGTTACTGGAACCCCGGGAAGTATGGGCCTTAGTGGGCCAAGAGGGAGAGAGAGGGGCCGCACCGGAGGTGGCGCCCCCAAGGAGTCCGAATAGGACAAGGAGGGCGGCCCCCTTCCTCTCCCTCTCCTCTCTTTCCTTCCCCTTCTCCCTTCCTAGTTGGACTAGGAAGGGAGTCCTACTCAACTAGGAGGTGGACTCCCCTCCTTGGCGCACCTATAGGGGCCGGCCTCCCCCTCCCTCCTTTATATCACAGGCAGGGGCACCCTAGGACACACAAGTTTGATCTACGGATCGTTCCTTAGCCGTGTCGGTGCCCCCTCCACCATATTCCACCTCGGTCATACCGTCATGAAGCTTAAGCGAAGCCTGCGCAGTGAAACATCAAGATCGTCCTGCGCCGTCATCTTGTGAAACTCTCCTCGACACTCGGCTGGATCGAGTCGAGGGCGTCATCTAGCTGTCGTGTGTCAAGAACTCGGGGCGCCGAATGCTTGCGCCGGATCGGTCGGATCGCGAGGAGAGCGTCGACTACTTCCTCTACGTTGTGATCGCTTCCGCTTGGGTCTCTGAGTGTCGTGACAACACTCTCCCTCTCATTGCTATGCATCACCATGATCTTGCGTGTGCGTAGGAATTTTTTGAAATTACTCGTTCCCCAACAGCAAGAGCCTTGAAAACGATACATCATTCTTGGGCGATTCCTCCCGGCTATGGGCGGGATAAAGGACTGCCGAGAGAAAACACAATCTCAATCTTCGCAATAAGCGCACGCAGACAATGGAATCCTGACGCCATTGATCGTCGCAAGATTCTGCCTTCACCGATGTAGGCGTCCACGATCTGAAAATCTTGTGCGATGAAAAGTTTCGAGCGAAAATCAATTTTGGGATAATCCGGCCCCAAACCCGATCCATGCAAAAGGGCGCCTTACACTCCGCCCGGATGCAAAAACCAAAAAAGCGAAACCCGATAAGGGAAGCAGAACCGTCTTTGGAGGGATGGCTCAATGGACCTGTAAAACTTCATAGTGCGAGAGGGAGCCGTCCCAACACACACCTAGAGCATGTTGGATATTGCGGCGGTGGCCAAAAGTGGCGAGGAACTTCTTGCTCCGGAAACCACTCCAACAATACCAAAGCCACGGTGTCAGCAGTCTTGAGACCTTCGCATCAAACAATATGCGAGCGAACAATCCAGCGGACTCGCCAAAGTCTACCAAGTAGCAGCAGCAAACCCATGGAAGCGATCATAATTACTTTCAACGCCAAATGATGAGCCTAAATTCGAACAACGAGCACCAAATGACTTTGGTACTTAGTCCCATAGTGGACGGCTTTCGACTAACAAAAGTCCTCATGGACGGCGGCAGCGGACTGTCGGTGTACTAAAGTAGGGGGGGTACCTTAGTACCCCGAACTTGTCTGCAGGCGATCGCGGCACCCATGGCCGAGCTTGCTTGGCGCCCGGCAAGGGCCTCCACCACTCTTTTGCACTACCATTCAAGAACAAAGTACTAGCCAGGAACACGAAGACCCCGGCAAGAGGAGCTTGCCTGGAGGGCTAACCAGGGCATCACCAGAAAACTTGCTGCGACGCCCTGCGCGCCCCGGCAAGGCCCAGCGACCGGCAAGCTTGCCGGCTCAACAAAAGGACTGCGGTAAGACACTTGCCGCGGCAAGGCTGCCACCCAACTCCAACACACCCAAAGGACGCGTCACACACGGGCCATCCCAAGGGCGCGTGGCGAGACACTACGCAACCATCGGAGCGAGTGTGGCAAACGAAGGCAGCAGGCGCCATCATGGCAACCGTCATAGCGGTTACTCCTCCTGCCTTTGTTGGGCGACCGGACGGGCATTTAATGCCCCCGTCCCCGCCGTCGAGTTAGGTAGGGGCACTATTGTGCAACTGTTGCACCAACCTGCGCTTTTACATTTCTACCCCTCTTCCTCGCTGCCACTGTGGGTACCCCTTCAGACTATAAAGGGAGGCCCATGCGCACGTAGAAGGGTTGGGTCCATCGACACCCACAACACTACCTTACGCCGCATGCGCTCGAGCTAGATCAAATAACAACCTGAGAGCAGCGTGAGGGGTGTTATCTCTCGGAGAGCCCCGAAGCTGGGTAAATATTGCCGTCTCCCAGCGCCCTCGACCTCGATCTGCTCTGCGCGACCCCCGCTCCTTGCCGAACGGAAGGGGCCCCAAGTGCCCCATAGGTGCTCGAGCCCGCGGAGATCTGAGCCCGACATCTTTGGCGCGCCGGTAGGGGCGTCGAGGTCGTGAGCATCGATCCGGTCTCCACCACGCTCGTCGGCGTCATCGTCAACATGCCACCGAAGAAGAAGCCTTGGAGGTGGCGCTCCGTCTACATCGGTTCCACCACCACCGCCGGAGCAAGCAGGCGGTGAAGTGGACGCCGACGGAGGAGTGGGTGCCGCCGGTGGGTCTCGTGTCATCACGGATCCAGAACAAGGCCCATAAGCGTCGGCGGCGGTCGCGACGCCGCGCCCTTACCAAGAGGTACAAGGACAACCACGCCCGGTGCTCCTAGCACCGTGCTCGCGATGGAGCAAGGCCAAGCTGGTGGGTCGCGGGGCGCCGAGGTCGGCATGCGCGCCGCATCTTTGGCGCGAGTGAGGTGCGATCGCTGGGCGAGTGTTGCTCCTCCCAATCCGGTTGGGAGTCCGAGCACATCTCGCTCTCGCGCCGCTCGTCGCCGCCGCCGCCCAAGACAGCGAGAAGCGCGGCCCGAGCCACCGCTTCTAGATTTCCCTCGGCGCCACACAAGATCGGCGGCGGAGGATGGCCATACACACCTCATCGGCCGCCAGCGGCGACAAGCCCCGGCGACCGAACGCGTCGAGGGCCCGGCAAGACGCCCCGGCGCAGGACGGCGCCGACAGGACCGCTGGGGGTGCCGCTTCCGTGCGCTCCCAGCCCCAAAGGCCAAGACGCGGCAAGGAGACAGGCCTCCCCGTGGCCACGACAAGGACGAGGATGAAGATGAAGATGACGATATGGAGGAAGATGAGACTGAGGATCAAGAGTTTCAGAAGGCAACAGAAGTATTATGCGTCGATGGTGGCGCCTCCCTGCACACCTCGCACCGCCAACTCAAACAGTGGAGTGCGAAGTGAATGCAATGGAGCCGTCCGTCGGAGGCGCCGCAGCCTCTGAAGTGGTCCAGCCGCCCCTCGTCTTGACGTTGAGGATCACCCTGATCGCATCACCGCGGTCGGTGCTTGCCGATGTTGGTCTCACCAACAATTCGCAACCTCAAGGTCACGAAGATGTTGGTTGTGGCGGGGCGGCTGAACTTGATTTCCTCCGCGATGCTAAAGCTCCAGATCTGACAATGAGCTTGAAGAGTGGCACCTTTCAAGGAATAAATTCGGGAAGGAGCCAGCCTAAGGGAAGATCACATTGCGGTGGCGTTCGCGTGAAGCTGAACCGGGGCGAGAGGGTCACATTCGGCGTGGCTGATATCCCTTTACCCTACTATGGGATACTCGGTGACCCTTTTCGCCAAGTTCATGGCGGCCTCTCACCACGCATACAATGTGCTCAAAATGCAGCCCGATGAGTGTCATTTCTATCCAAGGCGACAAGAAGGATCGCTCATCTGCGCCGACAAGATCTACCGAAGCATTTGCTGGCAGAGCCTTGAGCCACTTGCACCGAAGCTCCGGGAAGAAAGAAGACCAAGTCCGGCAAGGACAGCTCACAGTGCTCACTCCGGCAAGCGCATCTCCCGGGCCTTCTTGTTGTCGTCGAGGCCAGCATCGAGCTCCACCGCAAGTGCAAGAAGGCGAAAACAGACCAGCCAAAGACTAAGCCCGGCAAGAACGGCTCGGTGTTCGCTCCGCAAGCTTCTATCTCTCGGTGCAGCGCTCTTTGCCGAGATGCACCATCGAGCTCCGCCGGCCAATCCACCGCGATAGAGGGCAATGAAAGTTGCCAAGCTTGAACTTTTGAGTTGTACTCACGAAAATCCATACCTTGTATGAAGAACCGGACGCGAAGGGTCGAATCGTGGTTAGGTTGCGCCCGTCGATCCGTCTTGAGTCCGCTCGACGATAAAAGCACGCCGCAACCAGCTGACAAGTTCTTCTGCGGAGGCAACACCGCCAATGAGCGGCGATGCCTGCGCTCAAAAGCGTGTTTATCTGCAGGTGTGTTCCCAGCGTAGGGGCGAGAACATACAAGGGGAAGGATCGGGGAAGAA